>VYZV01038970.1:204575-218839 GCA_013401275.1 Pandion haliaetus | reverse complement strand
TATTTTCACTTATCATGTAGCTCACACCAGGTGGCTTGTTAGCAGTTGCTAATGAGTTTGTTGTGGTGTGGGAGGTTCCCAGGTTGAGAGCTACACTTGCAGTTTTGCTCCCTCGCTTGGGCTGTTTCCAAGACTTGTGTGTGTATTCCTAATGTTATTTTAAAACACTTCTAACACTTAATTTTGTTCTCCACAGAAATATAGATGCAGAAAATGTGTGAACCAAAGCTTATAATGATGTATCTATTTCTGTTTGTCCCTTTAAAAAAACTCCTAATGCTCTTTCCTCCCATCATTATATTATTTTCTGTATGTCTTCTCAGTAAAATAGATTAGTAACAGTGTAAGTCCTAAATGGATCTCCTGACATCTTTGAGTCCCTTCCATTTACAGCAAGCAAAACCTGCTTTTCTACTCTTATTTTTTTAAGATAGTAACTACTATAGCTGTAGAGAGGGAAAGTTGATGTAGGTTTTACAGGAAATTTAAGGAGAAAATGATCACTTTGGGACAGATAGTAGTACCCTGTCAAGTATTATCCCATCTGCAGTAGAGTAATGAAATTCATAGTGGGAAAAGGTGGCAGAATCAGGCTGTTTGATCAGGTTTAATCTATGAAGTGCCTAACCTAGTCCTTTAACCTTTAGTATAGCTCAGTACGTAATCCACCTGTCCACATCACCAGAGGGACAAAATGAAGAATTTAGACTGCTGTTGAACAGAATGAATTTCTATAGTGGATCAACCTAATGTTACAGTGATGACATGTGGTAATTTGATAGTTACCACATAATAACAGGAACAATGCAGTACATACAGTACTGCGTAATTCCATTGGATGCAACGGTAATTACATGGCAACTCACTGACTGTTAACACTTTGTCGTCTGATTACTGTGCACTTAACTCGTGTCAGTGGTGTAATTAGCACAGGTGTTTCTGCAGTTGAGGTATATCTCATAGACTGTACTTTTTTTTTTTGACTCCTTGGTCTCTATATTTACAGGGTGGTTGTATTCTGTGTAACATGATAAATTTTTTATCAGCCTGCAGAGGCACCTCTGTTCTTCTGAATTTTGGTGCTCTCCAGAGCTGGTGGGTTCCTTTACTGAAGCATTCCTAGGAAGAAAAAAAAAAAACCAAGAAAAGAAAAGAAACTTAAACAAATTTCTAAAATTAGCCTTATGCTCATGTATCTCTGGCAGTCCTGCTGGTGTCTGCTGCATTTAGTCGTACTGAAATGGAATCTCAGAATAAAGTTAATGCTCAAGTGATAAGAATGTGGCTGAGTAACGTAGTGGGAATGGCTTTGTATTCAAGACAAATGGAGCATCAGATACACTTGGATGGTTTTGCCTGGTTTATTTGAATTAAAGGTAGCAGATCATATGAACATCTAAATCCTGGATTTTCTTGTTAACTAGATTACTAAACAATCTTTGGCTTTGTGTGTAAGTTACATTTATATTTTTGTAAAATTGCTTTTGTTATTTTTTATTTGAGAAACAAGCATTTTGTTGTCTAGAGGCTCTGAGTCAAGATCAGAGCCCGTTCAGTTAGATGCTGTTTAGAAGCACTGAGCACAGACCCTACTCCCAAAGCATACAGTCATGATGAAGAAGCTAATATGGAGTAAAAAATATGGAGAGACACTATGAAGGTGAAGTCTTGTAGCAAACTTTGTAGGGCTAGGAGTATAGCCCATAACTTAATGACCATTTCTTCAGTGCTCTGTCCCTCACTAAATCACACCTATCCCTTTAGACTAGGCAGCTTCCAGCTAACTTACATTTCCACTGATAGCCCATGATGAGCTGCTTTTTTCTCATCCTTTCTTCTAAAGATTATCACTTGTATGTATTCTGTTACAGGCAGTATGTAGCGTATGATTTGTTTTGTATTTTGCTAAGTGACACCATAGTTAAAGAGTCCTTCTTCATTTGAACTTTTAATTTGCTTCATTAGGGATCAGGTAGATGGAGTAAAAACTTAGTTGGATGATCAAATAAACACGTCATCTAACCCATTATCTGGGACAGAGGTAAATTTTTATCATTAATATTTCTTCCTTCTTTTCACTTAAGTGATCAGCAGCATCCGCTTTTAGGAGGTTCCCAATTTCTAGCAGATCCTGATGAAGTACAGTTCCCTTCCTCAGTTGAATGGCCCAGTTCCTCAGATTAACTGTTCCTTTTACACATGGAGAGCTCTCCTTTATGTGCTGTACTTCCAACTTAACTTTTGCTTAGATTAGATACCTCCTCCGAGGTTTGTCCCTTTGTACTGTATTTTCTGTATGGAAAGAGCACACAGAAATAAAACATTACTGTGTAGAAATAGGACTGAACCAGGAGCATCCCTGCAATGCTTTTCAGTTTAAAAAATAATCTAATTTTTTTTTTGACTCCTCCTAGAGAGGGTTTCTAGACTGGAGAATACTGCGTGTAGCAGTTTTAGGGAAAATTCAGCAAAATGTATAGTCTCTGTAATCCTCGTCCTCAGCACAGTGCCAGCCTGCCCATTTCCATCCTTCTATGCCTCTGATTGATTGTTGCCTGTTTGTATTTTATATGCATCTTGCCAAAGCCGTGTGAGTTTATGGCACTGTCAGTACTGTAGTACGTTTGCTGAGACCAAAGATGTGGCAAACATAACTGTGAAAATTTGTTGTAACCAGCACTGTTTTGCTGCTGCCCTTCTGCTGAAGGCTACTACTCTCACAGCAGTGGGGTCTACCTCTCCTATCATCAAACAGAACACATCTCCATTCCTCAGCTGCTTCTGCGCAAAGTCTTAGCTTCGTAGTGTGCATCTGCTTTCACTGACAGTCTACACCAGCTGCAGCTAAACTTGTTCTTAGAAATGAGCCAAGCTTTAGCTGCCCCTCTTTTCACAAACTAAATGCAGTTCCCTGGAAGTGCTTTGTGTCTGAGCACCAGTGTGGCTGCTGTACAGGTGTACAGCAAGACTTGGAAGTGATGCATTTCCTTTAGAAACTTGCCATTCTGTAGTTACAGACATGGTCTTTGCTTGGCATGCTAGCATTGAAGTAGTTTAGATGTCTCTTGCACCAGCAGTTCATCCTATCAGCCTTCATCTTTGACTAGCATGCTAAACCACCAAGGATAAATCTAATCCTAAGTTTTCCTGCTTCCCAAAGAATTGTCTCAAAGAATTTTTTTTCCTTTGAAAATAAGATGACTTGGCCTATCTCTAAACCGACCTTTGTCTCTATGCTCTTGATTCAGTAGCAGCAGGGATCTGCTACTTTGCTACTCTCTCTGCCACTTACTTTCTTCAGCAAGTGAGATGCTGAGGCATACAATGACGATGTGCAATTTCAAGGATGTAGTAATGGGTGGTAAGCTACGGAAGGGAAGGGCAGATACAAGTGTAGCTGCATGGTGGAAAATGGGTTGGAGAGCATTCATTGTGTAATCCTGATGTAACCTAGGACGGAATGGCTAAGTGCATATTTATTTTAAGTTTTTCCTGTGATACATTCTTGTCACAAGTTTCCTATGTGAGAAAAGAACCTCTACTATTCTATTCGGGTATAGTGGTTGCATTTTCCAGTGGTTCTGCTCTTCTCAAGACAGCTGAAAAAAGTTTTCCAAAAGCTTAGGTGAAGCTTATGTGGTTTCACATGTACAACAATTGATTGTTTCTTAATAATATATTTTGGTGAGATCCTTCTTCTTCTTGTTAAAAAGTCTTTGCCTTGGTGTCCCATTTTCCTGTTTTCATTGGCCTTTCCTAGGTATAATTTCAGTTTCTTCATTAGTGTAGGCCATGATGAACAAGTGGGTGAAACAGACAAACAAAAAATTACGCTCCCACAACCTCTCCTTGTTGTCTTTTTTCAAATAATAAAAGTGGTGAAGAAAGAGAGCACTGCTGTTTCATCTTTTTCCATTTTTTGTTTGCGCTTCTGGGGCATATTATCTAGCCTGAGAAGAACTTGTCAGTGTGTGTGCATGTGTGTGTCTATTTATGTATAAACAAACTTGTGAGTAAAATTGTGTAGTGTGGTAGTCAAACACCTGCTTAGTTCAGGGTGTCACGAAGCACAAGACCAAAAGCTGAATGATTCTACTCCTTGAGAAAGGTGTGTATACAACCACATGTATCTTAGGGACATTTTATTCCATGTTGATATTTTTTTTTAAGGCTTGTGCAGGGTGTAATGGGAAAAAAAAAAATGTCTTCATTCTTACTTTCTTCTGAAGAGGCTCTACTACACAAGCCAGGTCGATTTCAGGGCTCCTGCTCAAGTTTGCTGAAACTGCTGGTTGAGACTAAGAAAATCATAACACTTAGAAACTTGATTCGTCTTAGTTATGCGTATGCAATTTGGGGTACCTCTTTTGCAGCGAATAGATTCACAGCTGCATCAGTGTCAAACTGGTGGAAGTGCGAACAGAATCAGATTTACAGGATCTTTGAACTCCTCTGTGATTAATGAAATTCTTAATTCTGAAAGTGTGACAGGAGGATAATCTTGACAATATTTCCCCCTGCTTTCTGTGGGTGGAGGGATTTGAAGCCGGCAGTGGAAGTCGGGGGTCCTGACCTGTTCCATTATGGCAATTCGCTTGTTCGGGCTGGAATCTCCCGAGTAAATCCCTTCTCATTTCCCGCATGCACCTGTACCTCATGCTTCTGTAGCTGGGGGAGATCCGTCATACTAGAAAGTTAAACTGTACTTCCACCATTTAGAGTCTGGCCAAGAACCAGAATATTCCCTTATTTTAAGGTAGTCCTGAAGGAACACTGCCAATTCCCAGTGCCTTCAACATTGCTTTTGGAGGCTGGGAATTAGAAGACCTGGACTCTGTTCCTGTGCCTTAGCTTTTGCGCTTGTAAAATGAAGTTAGCAGTAGTTGCCTGTGTTAAAGATTTTGAGATTTACTTACAAAAGAGCATAATATAGTTGCCAAGATGACAATCTTGTAACAGCATAGAGTGGCTAATGAATACAGGAAGATGGTCTCCATTTTGTTTGCTGTTTTTTTTCCCAGTAAACCTCTGGGAAGGAGATACTGCCTATACAGCAGTTCTTTCTTCTAGCAACTGCTATATATACCAGTACAGATACCATGTAGTTTTTAGTGCCAAGATCTCTTTAGACACCAGCTCATCACAGTGGTTGAGAGTTTAGGTTCCTGAATAAAAGTTAGACGGATCAATAATTTCTGTGGTGGGTCTGGTCCTTTGTTGTTAATTGTTGGTGACGTGTTTTTTTAGGAACTGGTGGCTGTGCTTTTTATTATATGTGACTGAGACTTTCAGGGCACTTAGTGATTCTGAGTTCAGTGAGAGTGAGTGAGTACAAGCTGCAATTAATAAGTTGTGAAGAGATTGACTGTTGCAGCTGAAATGGTGAACTGATGTAGTTACCCAAAAAAGATTGGGAAATGGTGACCTAACTATCACCCCATGGAGAATGAGGCTGGTCTTAAATTTGTGAAATAACCCTGTTTTACAACACTGACTATAAGAAAGGATTCTGTTAAAAGTTAATGAAGGAGTTCCAATGGAACCCTATTAGATTCCTCCTCCATTAAATGACTGATACAGACTTTTAATGGATGTTTTAACTAGGCATTGTTATCAAAAGGACTATTGCACAAATTAAAACCAGGCCCATAATCAGTGAAGAGAAGCTGGATTCACTCCTCTGCCTTTGGCATGGGGGAGTCTGTGTGTATTTGTGTGTGCAACTGAAAAGATGGAGAAAATGGTGAAGGAGAGGAAGATGGTAGAAGTATTAATGAGAAAAGAGAAATAGAACATTTATGTTTTCAGAAACATACTAAAGTTGACCAGTGAAAATACTGTATAGGTAAAATAGGTGAGATACATTTAGATTTTTATCTACTGAGCAAATTTGGGACAAGGGAAGGGGAAGAATCTCCTCTTAAGAGCTGTGATAGCTCTCCATTTAGTGATCCAGTTTTGGATAACATTTTTATGCCAGCATAAGGTCTGATCCTGCAAGATACTGAGTGTCCTGAACTTCCATTAAATTGAGTGAGAGTTGAGGGCTGGACTTGTTTCTGGTAGAGCTTGGACATCATAAACTCATCTAGTGTAATTCTGATCCTGGGCAGGTGGCGATATCTGTTCATTCCGAATATAAGGCCACATTTTTGCACAGCTGCAGAAAAAGTGGTTTGTGGTAGAATCAATATAAAAGATACGTGATTTGGAGCTGTCTTCTGTCTCCTGCTATGATGGCAGTATGAAGTGTTTACATGAAGAGTAGAAGATTTGACATTCTGTTTCAAACTAAGATGTTGGCTTGGTGTTATGGTGTCTTAAAGCTTCCTTTTAAAAAGCATCAGGGAAGAGTTTTCTGTCTCTGAAGTTAAAGCCTGTGAAATTCTGGTTTCTGACATTCTTTTGCTTTCCCATGCAGAGTGCATGCCTTTCGGTAGTGCCCCTGCAATGACCTCCTCTCTAACCTGGATAGATTACCCATGAGGGGTCATTTGGTTTCCATCCTTGTGTAGCCATGGCCATCTCATTTTAAAGGGACCCTGCCACATAGTTCTTTCAGTCCCCTCTGTGGTACAGTGACAGTTATATATTCTGTTAGCAGATGTCACCTTAGTTATTTCCCCGGTCCTTCCAGAGTGAAAACTGTTAAAAAAAAAACCAAAAAAACCAACAGAAACAACCCAAAAGGAAAACAGAGCAAGGTAAATCATTGCTGTCACTCTGCATCCCACATGCAAACTCTGTGCATATGTGGGGCAGTTGCTGTGTATTTGGATAGATGTCTTTATGTGGGGGATGTAAAAAGTAAGGTATTTTGCTGTTCAGTGAGAACCAGCTAAATTTGCATTGCAGTGTTTTGCTTCAGAACAGTCATGGTGATACTAGTTTTCTATGAATGAGTGTTTCTTTCCTCGCTGTTATAAGGCCCTGGGTGTAAGGGTCCTGTTTTGCTTGCCTGAGTGCTTCCTATTGAGGCGCTTTAGTACATCTCAAAGTGTTCTTTCTGGCCTGCTTAAATATGGGACATTATCACGACACATTGTTTGATCTTGCTCCCTGATATGTTCCAGTGTATTGCCAGTTTCTAGCAAATCCGCTGGTGCATGCTGCTAACAAAAGGAAGGTTCAAACCTGGTGATGGCCCCCTTGAAGACCTTGGCATCTAGCCTACTTCAGTGTCACAGGCTTCTAGCAAAGACTGCCAGTTATACGCAAATGGCTTGAAATGCTTTTTGTTTTGTGACGTGGGTTATTGACCACTAGAATAAGAACATCTGAGCCTTCTCCTCTCAGTTGTAGTAAAAACTTCAGACTTGGCATAAACTGCAGTTTTTTTGGAGAAGGGGAAGGCTAGATCTTTCTGCTCTAAGGCACTGAACTGGTTTAATTGAAAGAACAATTTGATTTGCTGCTGTAGCTGCTGCTACAGTAAAATAGCTTGGAATGCTAGCAAATTTTTACTTCTCTCACCCAAACCAAGGATTTAATACTGGCAGGTGAACTTCTGAAGGCTGCTATCAAGTATACAGAGACAATAACTGTCTTGGAGGTGGAACTTTGTCAATATTTTTTGCCTTGGGCCAAAAAACATTCACAATAATGGAGTGCTAAAGCCCTGCTCAGAAATGTTGCAGCTAGAGAAAGGGGAATTTATTCCAAGTTTTAGAGTGCAGTATTTTGGTAGGATATGTGGTTTCTTAATCATCCTTATGTTGAAGCATCAACCATCAAGGCATTTGGGAGACACCTGAAGGCATGCTTCTTGTTCAGTAAAAGCTGCCCTTATACTTGAGGTCATGCAAAGCTGGCTACATTACTGTCCTTAATATTATGTTATCATGCATGTTTGAGCCAAAATGTCTCTTCCTGTGCCCTGTAACCCGGGCAGAGGATTTATTTTTTTTATTGTTTTTTAAATATCCATAGTGGGACAGGGGAGAGAAAATTCCAAATTACAATACTGAGAAATTACATAGATGTTTACAAAGCTACTTTGCCTGTTTCTTTCTGAAATGATTATGAGATGATGATCATAAAATGATTCAGAGAATAGATAATAGAAGCCTCTTGGGATTGTTCATATAACATGTGAGTATTTTATAATGCCATAAATAGCAAGCCAACTAAGCTCTCATAAACTTATTTTATTAATGCACATCGATTTATAATTATAATTATTAAGCCCAGGAATACAGACAAATGCTTGTTGTTTGGAAGCAGGTAAACAATTAAAGAAGTAGCTTTTAGCTGCAACGGGAAAAAGCAGGCAAGAGGGAGGGACTCCACACTCTGCTCTGGAGTGTGCCAGCCCCAAGGCTGACATTCCCCTGGTTAATGCTGTGATAGACTGTGCCAAATGCTGCCTCTTCCTCTTTACCTCTCTTTGAAAATGAGGATTAACACTATGAGACAATATATCTTTTGAAAAAAATATTAGGTGCCTGGATCTCAGTTCCCCCTTTTATGGGCACTGGTGGGATTTTTTTGCCCTGTGCAAGTTCAAGAAGACCTTGGTTTGGTAAGATACACGGGAAGAGCTCTCCTTTATTGATCCAAGCTCTGGCAGTAAACTAAAGTCTAATACTCCCAGCCTTTAGCAGTGTCTTTGATGCCAGCATATGAACACAGAAATAAACAAAAAGGGACCGTGTTAGTTTCAGCTGTTTTCAATAATCAGCAAAAAAATACCAGTAGATGGTATTTTCTAAAATAATAAAAAAAAGTATAAAAAATGCCTTTAGAAACTAATTTTTCTTTTCCTTAAGTCTTTAAAGCAGAATTAAACAAGTTTGAGACCAGGTAACTGTATTCTCCTAAAGGCAAGAAAAGTCTAACACAAACATTATATGCATGATATATTATTTTTACTGAGTTCCAGTACTGAAATTCTTTCAAAAGCAAGTTTATTCTTAGGGAGCATCATTGGAACAAGATATTTGGTTTATTGTGTATTATGTTTCAACCAGTTTAGGAAATTCTATCTTTTTGTAATGGTCTCTGATAGTTTTCAGTGTGCAGTCCTCATGTTTATGTGGCTTCTAATGTAGTTAGTGAGGCTCAGGTCCTCTTTTTGCAACTGTGAACCCATCTGAGTGTGTTCCTATGATGTGTCTATGAGTCCTGTTGACAAGTATATATGCATGTGAGAAAGACAGTAACTTCATATTTCAAAGGTTAAGCTTACACCTTTCTTTAAATAGATGAGTATTCCCAGGGCATTTTAAAATTGTGCCTAGATTTTAAATAATTAATTGGCTTGAAATCTGCACCCTTAAATCTCAGATTTGTATTTTTAGATTAATTGCAGGAAAGGAAGATCCTAACCATGAGCGGCAGTCAGCTTTCTGATGCGCAGATAAGTTCACTCTAGAACTCCATGGCGTTTTCCTATGAATAAAGTGAGCATTATGGTGTAAGGAGCTCGGATGGGAAATGTTAATCCAACCAGATTCTGCTGTCTGGTTTAAGGCTGTATGAAACATCTGGAGGTCTTTGGGCTGTAAATGTAGTCCCATCCAGAGTCAAGAAGTGCATTTTATTAGATATCCAAGGTTTTCTACTTTAAAGGTAGCTGAGTGTGTGCCATGAATCTTTCATAATATATACAGTATTGTTTGTTATTCCTTAAGTAACAGAATATCCACTAATGCAATGTTGTATTTTTCTTCAGATGGATAGAACCAAGTCATAAAATTTAGATTTTATTTTCCATTACAGCTGCAAATTAGTTCCATGTATATGTATAGTATTTTCTGTAAGCAGGTGTGGGATTAAAATAGTTTTTGCAGCTGACTTGCTTGTTTACCATTTCCCAGCTAAGTATTAATATTCTTATCATTATTGCTGAAAAATTAGTATCCTCTGTAGTTCTGTAGTTTCATGACCTCTTGTATTTTAGTATTCTAACATACTTACGGGGTTCCCTGTTTAAAAAAATCCATGTTTGGATCAGAAATCACAAACCCTCATGGATTTTCATTTTGCCATCCACACACTTGATATTTTTTATGCAAAGACCAAACAGCAAAAGGCAAAGCCTCGAGGTCCTCCCTCACATTTTAGCGAAGATTTAACAGCAAGATGACATAGTGAATAAGGGCCTGCTTCTGTGATTTGCTCAGTACCTCCTATGATTTACTCTTGGTGCCAATAAGGGCAGGCAGTATTTTGCAGAGGACATGCATCCCGTGGTAGGAGCAGGTCCTAAGAGTTTTACAAAACACACTGCGAAGCAGCAACAGAAGTTGTAATCTAAAAAAACCCACACTTTTCAAAATAAAGGGAACAGATACGTTTTTTATTGTGGCCTTTGTGGGTTTTTTTGTTTGTTTGCTTTTTTTTTTTTTTTAATTACGATAGCTGATGTACGTGCTACTTAACCATATTGAAAATAGCGAGTAGGTCCCTCAGCCATCGCTGAAGAGCTGGGGACCCAGCCGGGAGTGTGCTGCATGTACTCTGGAGCATGCTGCCGTTAGCGAAGAACATTCCACTGCAGGCGCTGGATGAGAACTTGTGCTGTGCCCCTGAGGTGGGAGGGGAAACACTGTCCAATAATGCCTGTTGTGCTCCTCTCCTTTACCTGTAACCTCACACATTCTTTTTCCTTGCATTGTCAGTGCCTGTATTCTGCACCGAGTACATAGATGCTGAGACTGAACTATTAAAATGGAACAGTATTTGAGCGTTTCAAGCACGAACTAACAACTGATGAAAACACTTTTTCTGTTCATTTCCTTTAATGCTCTCCACAACCCACTCAAACTAAAATAATTGTACAAAAATCTAACATTTCCTTCAGAACAAGGACGTGATTTTCCTCTTTCTCCTCTCTCCTTTCACACAGATGATTTTAAACGTCTAGGGCTAGACAGCTCTGATGAAAGCTATTTCTCAAATGTTTGTGTGGCACTGATTTTATATTACTGGATCTCTTATCCTCTAACCTTGTATCTTTTTTTCAGCCTGGTTAGGGGAACAGTTGCTGGATTAAAAAGATGCATTTAGTGGGCCATATTCTTTCCTCTTTTATACCCATGCTATGTCAGGAGAGTCCGTGAGTTTTTACCTGGGCTAGTGAACGTAGAATTGGATTTTGCCTTTATCTGTTTTACTTTATGCATTTTTTTTTGTCAAAGCATATTGCGTTTACTCACAGGTGTTAGTTACCGTAGCAATAATTTTTCTTCTTCATTGGTTTTGGTAGCTCTAGGAACATTTGCTTGTACATGGACAGCTTGCTCCTGCTGTTTCTCCTGCTCTTTTCCAGATACTAAGTCACATGAGAAAACAAATCACAGCATGTTTTTGTGGTACTACTTTTTGGTTAGCTATTGATATACTTTCCACAGGTGCTCTATATGATCAAAAACATGACTAAACTGACATATGAGGGGTCATGCATCCACAGGGGATAATGATTTCTGGCCATAATGCTAACAATAATAATACTTAGCTGGGACACAGTAAATAAGCATGTAAATTAGGAGTACTCTATGTCTGTTTAGATGTCTGTTCAGGATTGGGATTTGTCTCTGTATTAAGACATGGCCGCACTATAAAAATGTTCAGGAATTCATGTTCTCCCTGGTTTTTGATTATACTATCCATAAACCTCTGAGAAATATCACTTGCCGTGAAGTTGATGAAAAACAAAGATGGAATTAAAGAAAACCCCAAGCTCTTTCAGCAATTCATGCCTGGCTCCAACATTCAGCATGTTAGTTCTCTACAGAAAGGCTCACATATTCATCTAACCAAGAAAAGATACTTCCTTGGATAAGTGCATATATGTGCTGTGAGTTTCTTATGGTCAGGCAAAGATGACTGGTTTGATTCAGAACCTTTCACCTGCCTAACTAAGCTCTGACTACATAATCAATGGGGAAGTGAGACCTTCTTAGACTGAATTAATTTCCAGGTTTATCTTTGCTGTTATCGATGAATATTTTGTCATTAATATATAACAGTGTTTAAAATGAAATAAAATGCATGAAATTATAGCCAAGACATTTTTGGTAAGCATTATAGCATTTTAATGTTAATCTGAAGCAATTAAAGGCCAGATCTCAAGCAGATGAAAGCACTCTATGTCTCCAGTGTTAGGAGACAAGTTAGTTGAAAATGATTTCTGAAAAAACCACAAGCTATTGATTGTGTTATTTGTAAGCATGGTTATTATGAGCATCCTAAATGCTATTCCGTTTTCCTGTCCTTAAAGCAAACACACAAAAACAAAAACACAGACAATATGCAGGAACTTACTGCTGCTTTCACTTAACGATGGGGTTTCATTGCAGCCTTTTTATGGTTAGAATAACTGAGTTGGGGGTCATGGCACATAAAATAAAAGCTATGAAAAGGCATGTCTTTTGAAAAAGAAAACAAAAAGTTGTAAATGGAAGACAGGACTGAAAATTAAAATGATAAATTAAAAAATAATGTGATTGAACTTTTTCTGGAAATGCAGTTAAATTTGCTGCTATTATTTAGGCTGCAGCACTATGAACAGTGAGTTTATCTGAGGGAAGAAATGCTAGGAATTTTATTTCTCCCTATTCCCATTTGTTTCCTGGCATCTTCTGTTGATGTTTTTCTCTATTTTTTCCATTATTATTTGCTAAATATATTATGACATTTTATTTACCTTGGTCGAGAGCTTTGAGACCTCTGTGTGGCTCCGCCATTCTAGCAATTTCACAAATAAATCACTGATCATTCTGCAGAAATACCACAGTTTACATGAAAACAGCATTATTTTTATGGTAGAAGAATCAGGTTTATACTGGATAGTTGGATTACTACATCTGTAGGTATGCATAGAGAATACATCCGCTCGTATCTTTCTTTTTAATTAGCACTTGGTAATTTTTATTAAAGCAATGTGTTACAGCGGGATTTTGGAAGTACAGTGGTGGAATCTACGTTCTTCGATAAGACATTTCATTTTATGGACATATGTTATTTCTGTGTGTATAAAATAAGGATACATTGTTAGTCTTTTGTTAATTTCCAGATAATTAAACATTATTATCTATTTACCAATGAATAGATGTGATCTGTTTACAATATCAAAGATGTATATAAAGCAGCCAGCTATAGCTGAAGCTCTAATTAAAATACATCATTGTTTGTCATGGTTTTAAGGCGAAAATTAAAAAGCATTGCCAAATTAATCTTCAATCAAGAGTTCATTAATTAGCTAACCTTCTGTAAATGGGTTGCAGTTTGATGACAGCTCACTAAAGGACCATTTAAATGAATTCCTGATTGTATCAATCAGACAGGGGAAAAGAATTAGATTTGCGGCTCTTTTGCAGTAGTTCTGCAAACATTTCCCCAACATTTAATGCACACAATGGATGTTAAACTATTTTAAAGTGATGAATCCTTTTTATTACTGTCCCAAACTCTGTTACTTCTTGCTGTATATCAAGAGGAAATGTATAACGCTGCCAAGGTTTCATGATCCTGAACAGAATATTGCAGAGGAATATGCTTTATAACATAGTAATAAGCAGTTGCTTGAAATAACATCATAACTTTCCATGAGAAAAACGTTTGGAACAAATTATTGATTATATAATAGTCTTTAGTAAAATTTACTTTGCTTCTGTCATGAATTTTAAAATATGAGGGCTTAAGTGGTCAGGTACTTCAGTTGCTTTTGTGCTGGCAACATAAAATTTCTGGACCTCTAGACTATCTGGAAATGTCTGCCATGAAAGTGACAAATTAAAGATGTTAGTGCTAGATTAGGGTATATTTCTGTGTTACTTTAGTGCATGTAATATCTATCCAGACCCATCACAAGGCTTAAAAAAGAAGTTTAGAAGGGGTTGTAGAAGTTAACACATGATTTGGCGACTCTTTTTCTGATAAACAGGTGGGATTGGGATTTTTTTTTTTTTTTGCATGTATTTAGTCTGAATGTATGCCTTTTGTGTTTCTGTATGAACATGTGTTTCATGAAAAGTATGGTCAAAATAACAGTCTCTATTTACTCTTGCCAAAAGTTCTCCTTCTAAACTTTGTATAAACACACATTTAGTTAACATTTGGGTTGGTTATCTTCTTAGTGAAATAAAATGGTTTGAATTTTTTTGGGGGGTCGGCACAGTTATCTAGTCAGTAGATATATATACTCAAACCTCTTTGAAACGGAAGTGTTAATTAAGACCAAGAAAGATTGTGTGTCAAAGCACTACGTGACATATTGCATATTATGACACCTCAGATGTCTACAAATTGAACAGCCATGA
>VYZV01038970.1:198013-202852 GCA_013401275.1 Pandion haliaetus | reverse complement strand
CACAAGGCTTAAAAAAAAAGTTTAGAAGGGGTTTTAGAAGTTAACACATTATTTGGCGACTTTTTTTTTGATAAACAGGTGGGGTTGGGGTTTTTTTTTTTTTTTTTGCATGTATTTAGTCTGAATGTATGCCTTTTGTGTTTCTGTATGAACATGTGTTTCATGAAAAGTATGGTCAAAATAACAGTCTCTATTTACTCTTGCCAAAAGTTCTCCTTCTAAACTTTGTATAAACACACATTTAGTTAACATTTGGGTTGGTTATCTTCTTAGTGAAATAAAATGGTTTGAATTTTTTTGGGGGGTCGGCACAGTTATCTAGTCAGTAGATATATATACTCAAACCTCTTTGAAACGGAAGTGTTAATTAAGACCAAGAAAGATTGTGTGTCAAAGCACTACGTGACATATTGCATATTATGACACCTCAGATGTCTACAAATTGAACAGCCATGATGATCTTTTTCTCCTCCATATAAATATTTCCATTTGTTTTGTATTATATATAGTGATATTATTAACCAGTTATCTGTAATTGATATTACAGTATTGAGTATTCTACATTATTGTAAAATACCTCCCCATCTTTTTTGTGTAAATGATAGAAATATGTTAAAATACAACTTAAGTTGAATTTATATTTTTCTGACCAGTATAGCATTGTACATTTTTGTTATCATCTGCCATGAGACAATAGCCTTGTCCAGCACTGCTACATCTGTTAAGTCTATCCTGCCAATTAAACCACAGAGCTGGTGTGGTTTTTTTTTTCTTAGTCAAGGTGTTTATATCAACATTTCATGCAGATACAGTAATCCAGTGTGAAGGAAAATCAGGGTTTTTTTCCTCTGTGCTGATTTGCATATGCATGTCAAATCTAGCTATGCCATTTTTTATGGTGTTGAGGAAAACAAAATGACCTTTACTCAAGTTCTTAATAGTGGAAGGTTCTTATGTTCTNTACAGTCTAATACACTAAAACTCTCTATGCCTTCCTGTTATAATTGCATCTCTGCTCAAGGCTACTATAGTTAGGCTACATTAAATCTCATTGTCAGTCAGGCTGCATAAGGCTCAGGAAGCTCACAGGCTGGAGCTGGGCAATGTGATCTTTCTCAAGAGCAACTTCTCTCACTGCTACTTGCTTGTCTTCTCATAGACTGCTACATTACTGTGTACATAATGGACACCCCTTACATAAATTATGTAACTTGATTTCTCCCCCTGTCTGACAGACACGATTTGCTTAAAAATAAAACGAGCCTGGTAATCTAGGTTGCCCTTCTCCTTTTAGCTAACTGCACATGTTATTTATCGTATTGAACAAAAAGAAAAAGCAAAAAGTCACTAATTCAGTTATCAACCAACATATAGCGCACATGTAGGAGATAGGTCATGTACAGTTAACATGCATGATAAAATATAGGAGCTTTCAGCAGGGCTTCTATCAAAATAATTACCTAAGCAATTATCTGTGCTATTCAGCTAACTTTTGCATGCGATGGTGTTTCTATGCTTTTGTGTTCGTCAACCTTACTGCTTTGAGTTCTCTTAGGAACTATTAGACTGACAGTTTTCAAATTGTGCAGAAAAGACAAAGAAAGAGAAAAGGGCTTTTTACAGAAAATTGTGCCTTTATTACAGGTAGTTAATAAGTATTAATATCGTAAAAAAATCAATGGGTTAAATGCAGTTGTATGATTTTAACTGGTGCACATGTTTCGATCCTGTGTGGATTGCCTGCATTTTCAGGAGGTCGTCTTTAAGAGTCTCAACACTGCAGTTCTTTTCCTCCCAACTGCAACACTATGTATGAAAAAAGATAGGACAAGTAAACCCTGATGTGCCATGCTTGCGTGAATTTTGCAAACAGTATTCCTGATCATGTAGATTGATACAAGCAGGAACATAAATAAACTGTCCCTGAAGCATGCACTTCAGGATCATTTTGTCATTCAACTCTATAGTAATAATAATTTTTAATGTTGTGGCTTGTTGGCTTCTGTATGTGTATCAAATTAGATATGTTTTAATTCTTGGCTCTTCAAAGGATACTTAGGTGTGCCGATGAACTGCCTAGGCTTCAGGCAATAGCATCCATTGAATTTTGAGTACAGACAGAAGAGTGCATATTAATGATTGTATACTTTAAAAAGACAAAACCTATTTTATTTTATGTGAGGATTTGCGTTGTTCACAGTTTTCTTACATGAAACTGTTTTCATTTTAAGAACGTGGGCTTTGTCTAGTGACCTTTGTATTATGCAAAGGAAAACTTCACAAGGAATAATAGTGTCTTTTATTAAAAAGTTTGCTGCTTTGTCATGGCAGTTTTCTTTTAGGGCATCATGGGTGGGGAGAGAAGGACAGTTCATTGGTGGGAAACTTCACTAATACGTTTATATTTAGTGGATGCAGCCTCCTTCCCAGTTACTGGCAAAGCCTTGAGAAAAGTAAACCATGTGCTTTTTTACTCTCATATTTGATTTGGACTATATTCTCACTGTTGTTTGAAGCTAACGTGAAATGCAGTGTCTGCATGACCCATTTTAGCAGCCCATTATCATAATTTCACTGTCGTATGGCCACTGAGTTAATGTACTTACAAATGACAGCGAAAGTGTGTTACATGACCTTAGGGTTTTCAAAAATTAAATGACGTAGGAGGTCATATTTCAAAGAATTGTTAAAGAGTAGGGTTTTGGGGGTTGGCTTTTGGCTTTTTTTTCCCTCACCTTAAAGTGTCATAGCTTGCAACAGCAAGAGGTATCTTTATTCTGTGATAGACAAAAATACTAAAAGTTTAAGCTTTTTCAAGCTCTGGATTTTAGCCATTACCTTAACAATTTTGAGCAATGTGAAAGCTTGAATGCAGTCTATTTTAATTAATTATTGTTTTCATTGTCATTTCTCCATGTTCCTGGTATAATGAAATTAAATTTTATTTTGTATGTATTTATTTTGCTGGGTTTTTGTTTGTTTGTTTGTTTCTTAGTTTGTTTTGGTGTTTTTTAAAGGAATTATTCTGAATGAAAGCAGCACAGCGAGTATGTTTTTGGATTTGCTACAATGGGGCTATCTTCTGGTTGATCATGTGATGTGATAGTGCTGGGAATAATTTTGGTTTGAAAAATAATCTTTTTAAAAAATAGCTTTCTTAATTTGAGTTTAAACCAGATCAGAATGTGTTTCTTAATTTAAGCAAGTGACGTTGGCATTTTATCAGTGCACAGTGTCCCCATACTTCCCAAATTTTATGGTGTCATGAACTTACGTTGCTAAAACCCACCATAGTGAGTGATTGATGTTTCTTTCATCACAGAAGGGGTTACATTGAGGGTAAACCACAGTGGCTATGATATATATCCAGTAAATGAGGAAATGGCAGGAGAAACCACAAACATGTAGTCCAAGTGGCATATCCTCACCTTTTCCTCATAAAGTTAGGTATTGAAACCAACGGCCTTATCTTTCCCTTACCCTTGTGAAGTTGGAAATCCTGTAGGCAGCACTCTGCTTGAAGGGCCTCTTCATGGTTCTCCTGCTTGAACGAGAGTTTGTACAAACCAGTATTTTTCCATAGAAATAGGTGGAAGTCTGACTTGCTGTAAAAAAACCAATCAACCGAACAAACACAAACCCCAACCTTTGTTATGATTAATATATGCTCTGAAAGTGAGACTATGTGACAAGCAGAAGGAATCCCATCATTTTATTTAAGGACTTATTTGGCAACGCTAGAAACATAAAGTGGGAAAGGGATCTACCTAAGCTTGATCTGCTTTACCACCCACAGGCCAAACTTGAGTCGGCTTTGCTCATGTGGGCTTGCATAGGTAACCTGCGGTAGGTTACAGTGTTGTTGTGTGGCTCAGTAGATGAGTCGTGTGGGCATTATTTTGACTTGGAAACCTTATCCAGGCAGAAGCCACCTTTACGTAAGTGGAAATTTTGTCTGAGCAAGGACTGGAGGATGAATCAATATTCTTTGCTCAACCAGTGTTAGAAACCCTCCAGCCTCTGACCCTACTGACACAAATGGTTTTATTTAAAATTACTAATTTTTGAGAAAGCTCTCGAATGTTATCTTAACAGGCTAATGCACCTTGAATTGGTTTGAAGATAAAATGTGATTGCCATGTGTGCCTAGAAATTACTGCCTTAAATAAATTTTGGAGCTCAAGACAATTGTCTTTAAAATATTATTTTCTGTTCTTCTATCTATATAATTTCATAGCAAAGCTAAATAATAATGTAACAATAGCAAAAACAATAATACCAGAATTTATTTGCTGAATTTAACATTGTAAAATTGCTTTGTTGCTTGGTTTTCTTTGGCACTAAGGGACTGCTCTCATTTTACACCCAGGCAATCCCATTGATTTCAAATACAATCTAAAGGGGTTGTCTTCTTATAATAGAGGGCAGAATTTGACTTTCATTGCTGGGTGTAAATGACGGCAGAATTTAACTTAAGGTCTCAGTCCTGCAGGAAACCCCTGAGCACAGCTCTGTTCATTAAAGAACTTAGCCATGCTTTTAACTTTAAATAAGATTCCTCTGCTCGTGCGTATGTTTTGCGGGGCACTTAGGCACGCGCTTAAATTTTATTAGCGTCGGTGTGCCTAAGGACTTTGAGGCAGGATGCGCGCACAGCTTCAGGGAAAGGAGCAGTTTTGGCAACTTCAAAGGCGTGAGCCATGCAGTGGGCATACCTGACCTGAGCGTGGTGGGACCTCCTGCCTCCAAGTGCCCTGACCCCGCTGGACCGTGCTCCTGCGGCAGTTGGCGGGGCTCACTTGTGCCGCCTTCTGTTTCCACACATTGCTTGCTCGCTCT
>VYZV01038970.1:133013-193013 GCA_013401275.1 Pandion haliaetus | reverse complement strand
TAGAAATGAAAGACACAAACCACTGTAGTAAGGTTATTTGGTTGCCTGATAGTCTGTGCTGCTCCTCAGCCATTGTCATAACTAAGCCATATTTTTCTACTGTAGTGACACTGTAATACAGACACACACACAGATTTGTAGCATCTGTGCCAGAATTTTGTATGAACATTTGTATATACTAATATAGAAAATTCGCAAATCTTCCAGCAGGCATGTTAACCTCTCACAACGTGAGATTTTGGATTCTTTTGTAAAACTCTCATGACTGTATACTGGAAATATATCTGTAAGTGGTTTTTTTTTCCTCTCCCTCATGTTTTTCTGTAATGAGGGAGATGTGTGGCTATGGAGTGTCTTTTCTTTCCGTACTTTTTTTGCCCAAGATGTGAAATGTGCTCTTGTGTGCAGTGGAAGTCACCCCCAGCCTAGAGTGCAGTTTGTGCAAGGTGACAGTGTGGGCTGTGAAAACTTCTGCAGCTGCTGTCTCCTGTTGGCTGGGTAAATATTAGAAGCTGTGGAAATACATCTGTTGAAAAATGGTGGACATTCACATCGTGCCACTATTGTTTAGTTCCAGACTAGGCCCTGATTTAATGAAGAATTTTAGACTTAAACCCATCCCTATTTGTTGAAACTATTAACATATGTATTTCAGTGAAAATTATTTCAGTATTCAACTGCTTTACTGAATTGTGGCCTTCAATACTTAGGTGTTTCTTGTGAATAAATTTATTTATTTGGAGGATTTAAAATCAGGTCTTGAAGAGTTTACTACATTTAGTTTTGTAGACTGTTAAACACAATCATTACTTTTTGTCCTTTTCAAAATAATGTATTCAATACTGAATCCCTTTTTGAATGGAAAAGAATATCTCCGTAGAGACAGATTCCTTCAAAAGCACAGGTCCAAGGTTACAGAAAGGTTTTATGTGAGAATATTTATATTTTTAACCACATCCTTACATTTCGGATCTCTGTGTGCTTTTTCAAACAATGGATGTGTATTTATAGTGTAAATATTCTCACTGAAGCAAACACAATGTGCTGTGCTACTCACATGTACAATATATAGCGTCTCATGTCCACTTAGATTAGAATGCACAGCTTTTAACGCTGCTCAAAGATGACAGTGTATCTATGGGGAAGCATTGGCATCCATAAGGCACATTTTATAGACAAAAAATATTAGCAAGACTTAATAAGAAGGAAAGAAATACAAACTGCTCCCCCTAATTTTTAGTTGTCTGGAATTTGAAGCTTTTTCCTCTTTTTCCACCGTGCATTTGCCTGAGTCTGTGCATGCACAAATGAGAAGGAAGAGAAAAGCTGACATTATATTCTGTAATTTCTTCTGCTTTGGATATAGTTTTTGTTGAGGAGGATCACTGCTTATATCTGCTCTCGGTATTTTTGTGTGGTTTCAGGACAAGTGTAAACCACCAGTGTCTTTGCAGATGCAGGAGCATCTGGAGAAGATTGTTGAGTTTCCCGGTCGCAGAAAGATATGCTGTCTGAAATCTGTCTGTCTGTTCATCTACCTATTATAATTTAGGGGGAGAATCTGAACATCTTGCACTTTTATTTCATGTAGAATAATATTACTTGTGTCTGCAAGTAATTCTAATAGGAATATTTTTGCTGTGTTTAAAATTCTGCAGCTCACTTATTTGTCAAATTTCTGTGAGAATTTTAGTAAAACATACATGTTTTTAGAAATTAACATTCTTCATTTTGTGTGCTTCTGAACTAGCTCTAACAGAAACCTTTTCAGTTAGAGAATTGCACTGACCTTGCAAAATATCATATGTTGAGTGTGCTGCTATTCATCTTATAAACATTAGTAGTCTTGAATGAAAGGGTATTCTGAGTATCCTATGGTAACTAAAGGAGTTAAATATTTTTGATTGCAGTGATAGAAATTAAACATTTTGGATAAATTAAGACGCATTGTTTCTTTATGTTATTTCAGATGACAACTGTACAAACATGTGGGTGTGCACATCATGTAAATTCATTTTTTTTTAGAATCTGTCTTAAATTCTGAAATCATAGAAAATCAGAGTCCTGGCCAATCGTACATTCTTAACTCTTATATTGCAGTATATATTGGTAAGGGACTGAACTCAATCGTGTAGTAGTCTCAGCAGAACCTAAGACTAGGAAAGTAAGTGAAAGATGGATATTTCACCCTAACACTCAGTTTCTTTGCTTTGACAGTTTAACACCGACCTTTCATGTAGTTTTAGCGTTTCTTATGTGGTTTAGCTCCTTTTATTTTTATGGTAAAGTGCAAAAGAACAAGAAAAGAGAAAACACACTGTCATAAATAAATAAAGATAAATAAAAGGTAGGGCAGTGGCTCAACTAGAGTTTCTACTTAAGCAGATACTTAGATGGTTATATGTAGCAATTATAAAAATATATATTTATGCAATTTAGAATTAAGTAAAGAGATGTAAGCAGATAATTCATATGGATTCTTACAAAATGCTTTATCAACTATAGCAACATTCAGCACCTTCAACAGTTTCTTACATCTATTTATTAAAAATACTGGGATGTGAAAATTAGAGAAAATTGGCATAGTTCCACTGAGGTTAGTAAGAAGATAGCTGTTCATAAAAGCTCAGAATGTGGGCCCCCTCAGTGTTCAGCTTCTACTTGATGACTGTCTGCTGATCATTACTAAGTTTTGTTGTTGTTGTTTGGGTTTTTTTTAAATAAAAATGCCAGATGGTAACTGTCCATTTTTATGCATTTTAGGCCTCAGAGTTTTTTTGTTTTTATTTAAAAGTAATTTCAGAATCAGAGACCATATTCTTCTATAACTGTTCTTTACTTTTCTGAAACTTAAAAATGTATTGTCTTTTGCTGTTAGAAATGACTGAAAACACGTGTGTTTAATGAGAGAGCTAAGAGATCTTAGACTGTAGCTGTGGGAGTGAATTCTATTTGCATACCTAGAGTTCAGAACTGCAGCAGTACTACCATGCTCAAATACCTGCAGAGTATTTCAACAGCAGCATTAGTGCAAGACCGGGAAGCTGACTGACTTAGTTCTTTTATTATTTCTGTATTTTATTTTCATTTTATGGACAAAATGCATTTTTAAGATTTTTTTTTTTTTTTCTGGTTTTGTAATGCTTTTCTGGCATCTTCCTGGCCTTTGGCTCCAGGATGATTTCTGTAGTGACTTCTGTTGTGCTTAGTACTCACCAGTCCTTTAAAATATATTAGAAGACACCTGAGGCTGACAGATCTGTAAGGAATTGGACCGTGCTTAAAACTTTTTAAAACCCCAAAAGATCAAATTATCTTCTGAAAAAATTTGACACTTAGAGGACATACAAAAGATGCAGTGGGCATCTTAAGGTTTAGCACTACCCCAGAACTAGATGGACTACTTTCCTACTTTATCTTGAAAGATCAGACTGAAGTAGGGGCTGCATTAAGACTGAATTGCAAAGGTGAATACAGAATGCAGTACTGTTACTTTTCTAATGAAAAAAAAGTTTCAAAGAGTGTTCATATTACAATGAGAGAAATTCTTTTTCAGAAAAGAACTTTCAGAGTGTATTAGCAACTGTGTACAAAAAGGAGCTCAACTTGTACTTACGCTCCCCCCAATTAAAGAAGGCCTCAGCTTTGTTAACATGATAATATGTATTTTCTTCATATCACATAGGAGCAGATAATACGTATTGTCTTCGTATCACATAGGACCAGAAGTGCCTCTTTTTCTGGCTTTTTTTCAGTATTGTACCATGGAAGGACATAGGCCACATTTCAGCATCACTTGCTGCACAGTTCACCTGACAAGGAGGCATATTTTTATTCAATTACTGAAAATTGTTCACAATCCATGCTTTCTATCTTGACATGCTTATAAATTATCTACATTCCATTATCATTGTGATTTTTTTAAGCTTCTTTTACAAAACTGGAGGGAAATGTGTACAAGTATGTTTTCTGCTTTGCAATAAAAGTGTACATTTATCACTTAGGTACATGTACGCCACTTCTGTGAATTGGGCCCTTGGAGTAAATGTGTTTTGATGTAATGGCCATCTGCTCATGAATACCACATTTGCTAGTTTAAAAAATATTTTGATGTAGATAAACACATAGTTTGGTAAGATTGTATAGTTTCACCAGGTAGCAGTACAATAGCAAAGTTTTATATTTACCATGAGCCAATAATTAACCTGGGGTGGAGGTCTCAAGTTTTTTGTTTGTTGCTTTTAAAAATTAATCTCTAACGTTTACTTTCAGTTTCTGACTGCTGTTTTCAAAATGGTAAATGCAGGACCCACATCAGATCATAAAGGGAGGCAAAGTATATCCTAGCCATTTCAGAAAACACAGTCTTGCTTCAATTTTCACCTTGTAAAAATGAAAGCTGCTCTGCTCTCAGATGGACCCAGTACAGCCAGTCACCAGGAGACTCTGGAACAGCTGACCTGACACACTTGCCCCGTATAGCTCCATTAGAGTCAGGTGTCAGTAACACAGAAATGGCCCTTGAACCTGTAGCTACAGCCAGTTTGCCAGAAAAGACGGCACTGATGAGATGGAGTTGGTCAAGCCAGTGGTTCTGAGTGCCTACGTCTGAGGGGTGCAGGTCAGCTGCAACATGTTGCTCATACATAGTGCAGTAAATATAGCTCAGTGCCAGGCCATTTTTTAAGTTGATAAAAACTGGTTTACTAGGCTCTTTGTTTGATTTTGGTTTTGATATTATGGTATCTGCTGTGGTCCTGGCACATATTTTATTGCTGAAGTCAAAGTTTATTCTTAGGTAGCACTGATATCAAACTGTAACCAGGACAGAGTATGTGGATTTATAGTATGTGGAGTGTGTGAGTGATGGCGAGTTTGGTTTCTGGATGTGTCTTCAAAATTTGTCTTTATGGTTACTGCTTTTAAGTACAGAAGACAGCAATGATGTAAAATGTGTGTGCTCTATAACTTTGTCTTGTTTTTCCCCCCCGCCTCCCCTCCTGTATTTTAGCATATGTTCCTGAAGAGGAATTGAAAGCAGCAGAAATAGATGAAGACAGCGTGGAAGATGATGGGCTGTCTCTGGACATCCAGGAGAATGAGTATTTGTGCAATGAAGAAGCGGAGATCAAAGAGGCTCAAAGCTACCAGAACTCCCCAGTCAGCACTGCAACTAATCAGGATGCAGGCTATGGTTCGCCGTTTAGTGAAAACAGCGATCAGCTGGCCCATTTCAAAAGCACTTCCTCTAAAGAAGAGAAAGAGGATCCTCAGTGCACAGACAATGTTTCCTATCCACAGGACAGCTTGGCACAAATAAAAGCTGTGTATGCAAATTTGCTTTCAGAGACTTGCTGGTCCAGTTTAGCTTTGGACTTAAAGAAATCCAATCCAACCACCAGCAACAACGGAATCAGCCAGAGTGAGAACACCACCAGTACTGACACCAATGCCAATTCCCAGAGTACTAGTACTACCAGTACCAACACTAGTACCAGTACAACCACCAGTAATACTAGTAACAGTAATAGTAACAGTGGTGGCTCAGGGTATGACTGGCACCAAGCTGCATTAGCTAAAACTTTGCAGCAGACTTCATCGTACGGACTTCTCCCAGAGCCTAGTCTTTTCAGCACAGTACAGCTTTACCGGCAAAACAATAAACTTTATGGGTCTGTGTTCACCGGTGCTAGCAAGTTCCGATGCAAAGACTGCAGTGCAGCCTATGACACACTGGTGGAGCTAACAGTGCACATGAATGAAACTGGACATTACCGTGATGACAACAGAGATAAAGAAGCTGATAAGACCAAACGGTGGTCAAAGCCTAGAAAACGATCACTAATGGAAATGGAAGGCAAAGAGGATGCCCAAAAAGTGCTGAAATGCATGTACTGTGGGCATTCGTTTGAGTCTTTGCAAGACCTCAGTGTCCATATGATAAAAACAAAGCATTACCAGAAAGTGCCTCTGAAGGAGCCAGTACCAGCCATCACTAAATTGGTCCCTTCTACCAAAAAGCGAGCACTTCAGGACTTAGCTTCACCTTGTTCACCTGAGCCAACAGGGATCACTGCAGAAGCTTCACTGGGTGAGTCCGCAAAGGATCAGAAAACTGCCAACCCCTACGTGACTCCAAACAACCGCTATGGCTATCAAAATGGTGCTAGCTACACTTGGCAGTTTGAGGCACGCAAAGCCCAAATACTGAAATGCATGGAATGTGGCAGTTCCCATGACACTTTGCAGCAGCTCACTGCTCACATGATGGTCACCGGTCATTTCTTGAAAGTGACCAATTCTGCTTCCAAAAAAGGCAAACAGCTAGTATTGGACCCTGTGGTGGAGGAGAAGATACAGTCTATACCTCTTCCACCCACCACCCACACAAGGCTGCCAGCCTCCAACATTAAAAAGCAGCCTGATTCCCCAGCGGGCTCCACAAACTCAGAGGAAAAGAAAGACCTAGAGAAGGAAAAGGTGGTGGTCAGTGAAACAGAGAAAAAGATTAAAGAAGAGAATGAGGACTCTACAGAGAAATTTGAGCCTACAACTTTGTATCAGTACCTCAGAGAGGAGGACCTAGATGATAGTCCTAAAGGTGGGATAGACATATTGAAATCCCTGGAGAACACGGTGACAACAGCTATCAGCAAAGCTCAGAATGGAGCCCCTTCCTGGGGAGGATACCCCAGTATTCATGCAGCTTACCAGCTCCCGGGAACAGTCAAACCCCTTCAGCCTGCAGTGCAGAGCGTTCAAATGCAGCCGTCCTACGCGAGCAGTGTAAAATCACTGTCGTCAGAACACAATGCGCTCATCCATTCCCCAGGCAATCTCACACCCCCACCTCACAAGAGCAATGTATCTGCTATGGAAGAACTAGTGGAGAAAGTTACAGGTAAAATCAATGTTAAGAAGGAAGAAAAGCCTTTGGAGAAAGAGAAGAGTTCTCCAGTCAAACCCATGTCACCTGCTGCTAAAGAAAACAAGGACTTCCCAAAAGCAGAAGAAATAAATAACAAACAGCAGCAGAAGAAGAGCTCCGAGACAGAAGTTCAGAAGGTCAAAAAAGATAGTCCAGCAGAAGCACATACACCAAATGGTACAGAGCCACTTAAAACAAAGGTTGCAAACGGCTGTAACAATTTAGGAATCATCACAGATCATTCACCTGAGCCATCCTTCATTAATCCATTGAGCGCTTTACAGTCCATTATGAATACCCACTTAGGCAAAATTTCTAAGCCGGTAAGCCCCTCTCTGGACCCTTTGGCCATGCTGTACAAAATTAGCAACAGCATGTTGGACAAACCCATTTACCCAACCACTCCAGTCAAGCAGGCTGATGCTATTGACCGGTATTACTATGAGAACAGTGATCAACCTATTGATTTAACCAAGTCCAAAAATAAACCTCTTGTTTCCAGTGTGGCTGACTCTGCCTCATCCCCGCTGAGGGAGAGCGCCCTGCTGGATATTTCTGATATGGTAAAGAACCTCACAGGGCGTTTGACACCCAAGTCTTCAACTCCATCGACTGTGTCAGAGAAGTCTGATGCTGATGGGAGCAGTTTTGAGGAAGCTCTGGATGAACTGTCGCCAGTACACAAGAGGAAGGGCAGACAGTCCAACTGGAACCCCCAGCATCTTCTGATCCTTCAAGCCCAGTTTGCTTCCAGCTTGAGGGAGACCCCAGAAGGCAAATACATTATGTCGGACCTAGGTCCACAAGAGCGGGTACACATCTCTAAGTTTACTGGTCTTTCCATGACCACAATTAGCCACTGGCTGGCCAATGTGAAGTATCAGTTAAGGAGGACAGGTGGAACTAAATTTTTAAAGAACTTGGACACAGGACATCCTGTTTTCTTTTGCAATGATTGTGCCTCTCAGTTCAGGACTGCTTCTACATACATAAGTCACTTAGAGACACACCTAGGGTTTAGTTTGAAGGATCTGTCAAAGTTGCCACTTAATCAGATTCAAGAACAGCAGAATGTTTCAAAAGTCCTCGCAAACAAGACTTTGAGCTCACTTGGAATTGCCGAGGAGGACTTAGGCTCCACATTCCAGTGTAAGCTCTGTAACCGAACTTTTGCAAGCAAGCATGCAGTCAAACTGCACCTTAGTAAAACACATGGCAAGTCCCCAGAGGACCATCTGATCTATGTAACTGAGTTAGAAAAACAATAGCGTCCAGGTAAGCAGCCAGGTATGCAAGTGACCACAGGAACATTGCACTAAACTTCTTCATAGTACTGCACTAGGCCTGACCTGAGCCTCTGAAATCAGTCTTACTTTTGTTGCTGAACTGCCTATCTGGACCTTGGTTTTTCTTACACTTATTTTGTAGTTATATTTATATGCTCTTTGTCTGATCTGTGCATGGTTATTTTTTGTTTCTGTTTTTATTTTTTGTGAGTCAAAGTCTGACCTTTATTTTCAACATCTGTCCTTGATGTTAAGCTATCTTTTGTAGAATATAGTGGGAGACACTATTGAGAGACATTAATTTAGCGGTAAAGAAAGACACAAAGAACAATGATAAAGAGACATCCTAAAATTACAAAGTTGCCATGACAATAAAGGTCACAGAACCTGGTAGTGTCAAGTTTTAACCCTCTGAGAACTGTAATAGCATTTCTGTGCCTTTCCCAGTGACTAAGTAAGTAAATAAGGAAAAACAAAACAAAACAAAAGGCTTAAAAGCATTTCATTCAAATAAAAGCTGTGTCGGAAGCAGAACTTTTTTTTTTAAATGAATGTTGTTTTTTTTTTTTTTTTTTTTTAATGCAGAACTGGTTTGTGAAGAAATTGTGCATGCAGTCCTTGGAAGAAGGAGAGCTGTGTAGTACTCAAGGGGTTAGGAAGCCACAACTGTATAAGTTAAATAATAATTAAAAAAAAGCAAACCAAGTTGCCACTATGCCCAAACCCTCTGGATGCTGAGTATTGCCACTTTTTGGCAAAAAAAAAAAAAAAAAGAATGCAAGCTGTTATTTAAAACAAGTGTAAAAATGCTCTTTTCTTTCCTTTTTTTTTTTTTTTTTTTCTTTAAANAAAATACTGCAGTTTATAGTTATTTACAAATGTTAAGCTTTGGTACAAGCTGACCTTTCTATAGTGTGCTGCATTGGTAAATGAAAACAAAAAAAATGGGGCAAATGTTGGATTCTGTTCCTTGTAAATTGCCAGCATCAGCTTAAAAAAATACATGTTACATATCGTACCATTTTAAACTGTTCAACTTTCTTTGTACCTTCTGGCTGTATGCTTTCTCTTTTAACTTTTTATATTGTCATTTTATATTCGATTTCTGTGTATATAATGTAAAACCACACTTTTTGAATAAAATTTAGTTCCTGCAGCTTGATATAAATAGAGGAATTTTACTGGCACCTGCATCTTTCCAGATGCATGTACTTAAAGGAACTATCTGACAAAAAAATAAATAAATAAAAATAAAGCAAGCAATGCACTATGAATTATACATTTTGATGTTTTATCATTAATATTGTACAGTACATTTTGGTTCACACAATTAAATCCACTGTTTTCTCAAGTGTAAAATAAACCCACATGCAGTTCTTGATTTACATACATTGTCATGTCGTCATTATATTGCCTTTGAGGTGTTACTCCAACAATAAGAGGCATCGTTTATATAATCAACCAGCAAAAATCTATTTGAAATCATCTCTCATGATCTGTACGCTGACGTGTTTCATTCGAAGCCGTAATACTAATAACCTCTTAAAAGAGATTTGCAGCAGGTACGTACCGCAGAAGGTACAGGATCAGTGGGGCGCCATCAATTAGCGATGGGCATTCTGCTCAACACTGAAGTACACGAAGGGCTGCAAAGGTTTCGGCCAAGTTGATTTTGCTATGCTGTATGACTGTGCCCGCAGTCATTTTCTGTGTGTGTTCAAAGACTGTCTCCTCCCTTCCTTCTCAGGCAAAACACCTTTTGATTTCAACACTTGCATAGTCAGAGGCTGTGGCTTCTGCCCCTGTTGTCTGTCGAATGCTGCAGTACTTGCCTTTCTGGCAGCAGTGAAGACCTCTGAGGCTTTGACACCAGTTTTTACTTACAGTACAAGAAGGCAGACCTGTGTTTCTCTGTACTTTTTAAATATTGCATTTTGAGGTAAGCTGAGTGCTATCATATCAGGTGTTTCCCTTAATCTTTATTTCTGTTCTGTTGAATGCAGATGTCATTTAGAATGTAAAAGAGAGCTGTCAGAGCCTTCACTACTCTATCTCCTGAGTGCTTTGACAGTTACAGTGTATGAAAGCCTGGGATCTGCTATCCATTACACTTTTTGGAGGGGCTATTAAATATGAGGACCTAGAGGGGTTTGCTTTCACATGGTATTAGTGATACTATTGTGTCATATATACTTCTGTGTACGTATGTGTATTTCTGCTCCTTCTTCTCAGTTTTTCTGAAAGTGATTTGAATGTAAGACCTTTGCTTCCAAATACAGCGCAGTTCTACATTTAATCTTTACTTTAGTTACAACCCCAGAAATATCCATGCATTGTTCTGTTTTCTGCAAGAGCCTAGCAGGTCCAGGTTGGTTACATTTACATAGTATGTCTAAGTAGTGCAGGAAAGTGCCAGGAGGGTTTTTTTAAATGTCCCTTACTTTCTTCACTGCTAACTACCTATGTCCTTCAGGGGATCTAGCCATTTAGACATTTCAGTTCAATTACTGGATCATTATGTACTTTGGGCCCAAGGGGTGGTGAGGAAGAATAACAGTCAGGCCTACGGCTGTAATACAGAGTCTTTAAATAATAACCCTTTGAAGTTTTGTTTACTTTACCACGGGCCTGCAAACATGTGATTATAGAATATGCTGTATTACATTGCAGTAGTAGGTGAAAAGGTTGAAAGGGAGAAATAATAGCTCTAAAGTGGGTTTGAATCTAATGTAAATCCATTAAAACTCATTTTGAAACACGGCATGTAAAGTGAGTTCTCAACACCAGGTGACTCCCTCGAGAGGTGTTTATGACATTGCTAAATCCGTTCAGTTCTGATAGCTTCAGAATTGGTCAATCACTCATCATCTGTGCCAGCGTCTGAAGAAAGTCCATTTAGAATAAACTAGCAGCCTTACCTGATGACTATGCTGATGTAACATTTTCTAAGACTGAAATATGAAGTAGCTGAAAATTTGAGGGCTCTGATGTTTCGCTTGCTTAACAAAATGAAGCATGGTGACAGTATGATCTTTATTCTTTGGATTTTTGCCACTTTTGTTTGAATATTGTATTTCCAAAAAAATTCCTTTTAAAGAAAATTGCACAGTTTAAAACCGAGTTATTTTTTTCCTCAAAATTGGTTTGCAGGTTTATTTCTTCTTTTATTTCAATAAGATTTCAATGAAGGTAAGTTTGTGCTATTCTACTAGTAGCTACTAAAGCTACTACATGGAAGAGACCACATAGCCTTTCAGGACTGGTCTTGAAGAAAAGAGGTACAAGAGCCTTAAAACCCGTAGTAGCCTCCGTAAGCCTGTATACCTGTTCTGTGGCGTATTCAAAACTCATTGTATCTGATTCTTTTCAGAGGTGTATAAAGCTACTTTTTTTCAGCATTGCATTGCTGGTATTTACATGTTTGCTTGTTTCTGTTCTGAGAGGGGAAGGGCTTGGCTTGTCTGTTTCACTGGTTTGGTCTCTGCTTCTGTGCACATTTCTGTATTGCTGTTTTGAAGCTGATGCAAACCACTGCAAATTTGAGAGATCTGTGTACTGATGACATTAGTCCTGAATGAAATGAGGTTTTTTCTTTTTTAATAGCATTTGGTGGGATATTCACTAATGTCTTCTGCACCGTAACTTTGTTATGGCTTTCTCTGGGTAGTTACGCTGGTAATAATGACACCAAACATAATCTGTCCTTATCATGGAGGCCACTAAAATGCAATTGCAATTAAGTATAAAGGCATAAAAATACACACATTACCTTGCATTAGGCTAATCAAGGCACACTGCATCAGCTTCTGCCTACAATTTCCAAAGCCATCTCAAATTGGAGTGTGTGATATTCTTAAATAATATGGCAGGGGTCCTGGTTAGGAAACCTCCAAGGAGAGGCCAGTTTCCATGTGGAGTGTTCTCGCAGCTCTGTACGTGTTGGTCTCCTGGCTGATGCAGTATTGAGTTACTCTCTCAGCGTGAAAGTAGCAGGAAGTGGGATTTCACCATCTGTTCACTGAAATTTAAAAGCAGGGTCCTTTTCTGTCCATGTATGAAAACAGAATGCTAACCCCAATTTACTGGCCAGATACAAATCTAGATAATACAATTCTTCCAAATTTTTGTTCTCCCTGCTGTTCTGATTGAGTTTCTTCTCATGATGTTTCATGTGGCTTTGCTTAGTTTCTCTTCATCACTGTGTATAGTTGCCTTCATCTACAGGTGGGTGGAGTGACCACATTTTGGGATGAAAGATGCTACTCTTGATACTGTATCACTGCGAATGAGGAGCTGCAGTTACTCTGTTGTGAAGATCACTTTTTTTACACTCCTCTCTTCAGTCCTGTCTAGTGAGTCAGTGTCAGCATGGCCAAAATGTGTCTAGTAAGTTTTTATCCTAATTACTGTAGAAGTTACCTCTGGTTTTTTCCCTTCCTTGTAAAAAATACGAAGTTTAAATTTGATTAGCTATGGCCAAGTTGTCAGGATTTTTGTTTTTTACTTCTGGATAAACTTCTTAGTGTAAAAATTGTGGGGGAGGATTAACTGTTAAAATTATTCATTCTTTTTAAAGAAGCATTTCTCTAACTAAATTGTTCAGGGCACAATGGGTTGGCCATCAGTACTGCGTAATTCTGAACAAATTTAGTATAGTAACAGTGTACTGTACTTCTGTCCAGAGTGGTTGTGTCAGCATTTTCTGAAGATGCAGGTTAAAGCCTGACAGGTTCCAGACCAGACTTGTCAGATGTAGGACACCTGCAGCTAAATGCCATGTGGTCACTTGAGGAAGGAGGGTTGTAGTCTGGTTGCCTGCAACCCATCTGCTCTTGTAGGCGTCCAGAGCCGATTCATTTGCTCAGAACAGCATACATTATGAAATCTTTAAGGGCTGATGGGATGCATTAGGCAAATATAGGCCAACCTTCAGCGTCATGCAGGTGGATGTCACCTGCCTTGGTATGCACAACAACTTGTCCAAAGCCATCTCCTTAGAGTGTGTACAAACTGAAGTTTGTATTAGGGCTTGTCTGTGAAGCACAAAGTGGGGTGGTACCCGTAGTTCCTACCCAAAAGGTGACACATATGATGGTGGAATCCAGAAAGCGGCATGGTAAAAGTTGGGTAGTCAGAAATAGTGCCCAAAGCTCCTGACCAGCAGGTAGGGTCTAGCCACTAGAGCATGCTCTCAGGCACAGTTCATTACTCCCCAGAAAGTTTATAATCAGAATAAGTAGTTGAGTTCAGTCCATTATAATCTGGCATGGAAGATCCGATAGCTAAGAGCAAGTAGTTTCTTTCAAATAAGTTCAGTTTGGCAAAATGCATTAACCTGCTAGCTGGCACTTCAGTTTCATTATATCATACTGCATAACACCATACTCAAGTGTCTGCTCATCCTTTGACATTCCTTTCAGAGGAGTTTGGATACTCAAGACTGCATAGTGCTGAGGTCAAATATCAGTCCTGCTGAATTACTTGATGAGGTTTTGTATTTTTGAATGGCAGGATATATTACTGTGTCTTGGAAATGGGCATTGTCTTCAGATGCAGGCGGACAGATGGGATCATGTGCCGTTTGCCACCATTCTGCAGCTAGTGGAGACCATTGCTGTAAAATCCTGAAGACTGCCTCTGGAAGTGAAACCCAGCTAGGGAAAAACAAGACTTCTGCCACTCTCACCTTCCCCTCTCCCCCTGGTACTGCACAGTGTATTGGGACACACAGAGAAATTACGGTTTAACCTGAGCATTTCTGAGTTGCAGTGTTCTGTAAAAAATAACTTTCTTCTTCAAGTCCTAGTTAGGCTTAGTTTATTGCTGCACGGTTCCAACGTGTAACGTCTTGTTTGTTGTCATGGAAGCACTGCTACAGGCTCAGTGTCAAGAACATCCTCTTCTTCCCGCTCTCCCCCCAGTCTCCAGCATAGCAAGGAGAACTGGCAGTGTGGCTCTGCAAGTCACTATCGTTCTGCAACGAGTTTGAGGGTGGGCTGGGAGGGAGAGGAACAGGATAGCAGGGGATTTTCATCTTGATAAAGGGGTAAAAAGTTTTACGTTTTTGGATGACCTCTTCACTTCAGCTTAACCTGCTATGCGTGGCAGTGCAAGTGGCTCTTGAAAATGCTGCCCTTTGGCTTCAGGGTCTTTGACATCTCATTGCTTAGTACTTTTGAAGACGAAAAAGTTGTGTAGTAGATCACTGCTGTTCATCCCATGTTCCAAGGGAAAGCTCGACCCATTGTAGGTAGGATGTGAGATTCATCAATGGCTTTTCTCACTGGTATAAGTCACTCCCTAGGCATTTTCATTCTGGACTTTTTTTCTGATTTAGACTAAAGTACTTTGGAAGCAATTTAAGCCAAACTGGAAAAAGCCACTTTTATTCGGTAATAAGAAAAACTGCCCAGGGCTGCTGTGGCAGGGAAACTGCCTAATGCTACCAGTGTAACTATAATGGTTTAACTGGAAAATCCTCACAGTAAAAAAGCTTTAAGTTTATTAATGTGCAAATGCTGTCTCTGAAAAACACTGCAGCCTCAGACACTGCCCACAATTGGTATATTACCTGGCAGTCCAAGGTCAAACACACTCAGCATGTTTGCAATGGGCATGCTGTATTAATAATTATATATAGTAGTATCCGAGTGTGTAGCGTGATGATAAAATGTGGTTCAAGGATGCACCATATAGCACATTTCTTTTTGCAGTCATGTGTGTCTTTATGTTCAAGGGAGAGTTGTAGTCTTAGCTGCCTCTAAAGTGCTATCTCGCTAAAGTTTGTAGCATTTAGCATTAACTGTCTACTATTTCTCATCGCTACTTTTCTGTGGTGGGATAATGTGAAAAATTAGATAACTTTGCTCTAAAAAAGGCATCAGGTCTAGACTTAACATTGCATGGGGATCCTCCGTCCCGGTTTTGGGGGTTGGTGAGTGTCACATTTCACATATTTTAAGTGTGCTTTGACAACTAGGAATCTGGAAAAATACAAAGAAGAAATAGGACCGAGGAACGACTAAGAACAGAGTCTAACAATCGGCAGCCATCAGAAGGGTAAAAGCAGCACAAAAAAGAATTGGAGCTTGGAGATCCACTGTGAGAAGAAGGAAAAGGTGGGAAAAAGAAATGATAGGAGAATAATTGCTATTAGCAAGAGCAGATGGCAGGGATTTTGAAAGCTAGGACTGAGAGGGGTGAAAAGGGAAAGGCTGGAAGGCCTGTTTGCCTGCTAGGAAACAAAAGGGGACCTAGCTAGGTAAAACTCAAAGGAGCTCTGTGCTGGGAGGTATGAGCGTGCCTGAGTGATGTTTGGGAACCTCTCTGACCTCTTGCAAAAAACATGGAATGAGGCTGAATTTGTCTCGGGAAGGAAACAAGGTTTTGTAGTGGACAGCTGAAGTAGTCAATGTAAAGACTTCACAGGGTTGCCTGTTCAAAAGCTGGAGGGTCAGGGAGAAGGATGAGAGATAAAGAGGGAAGCCTGAGCAAAGAGTTTGAATGAAACGTGATGGTGAGTGCTATTTACCTGGCGTTGCGTAAGACGGGGAGAGGAGCAAAGAGGAAAGCTTTGCATGAGGGAAACTTAATGGTTGTTTTCTTGCTGGTGGTTGGGGTTTTTTCCCACTTTGGTCTTTCTCAGAGCAATAACTACATTGAATTTGTATTGCAATAGCAACCAGGGTTGAGGGCCCTGAGTATGCTCGTTGCTCTAAAAACACGCAGTAGCAGTACTTGCCATGTCATTTAAGACAAGACATAACAAGTGGGTGTAAAAGCCATCAGAAACAGGGGAGAAGGTGGTGCAATTTCATAGGCTATGCATGTACATAAACTGAGCGCTTGCGAGTCATTTAATTTTTCAAGCCATTATAATAGAAGTGTCGCAGTCTCTACTGGCCATCCACCTAGCTAGTCTCAGTTGGCAACTTCGCCATTGATATCTGGGCATCATTTTAAGTGAGCACTTAAGGTTGAGTATCAAGGGAAGGTATTTATAGTTTCAGCAGAGTGGGTTGATAGCTATTCCAGCCCCNCTGCAACCATGTAGTCCTTCTAGGGTTAAAGATCCTAATGCTTTAAAGAGAATGTCTAAAAGAAAATTTCTTTCTGAAATAATTTATGGAAATGCCGTGCTCCCTTTGAAGGTTCCATGTCACTGCATGGCACTACGCAATGTTCTCTTTCTTCACCTGTCAGGCAAGGACCACCTCGAAGAGTCTCACTGCTGATTACTAGTTAATTGTCATTAATAAGTGACAACTGACATTATGGGGGCTTAATGCAGAGAGAACAGAAAAGAGCCACAGATATTCTAATGAGCTGACTCCTACGTGCCCTCTATTGTTGTCGAAAATGAGGAGCTGTCGTCATTGTTCAGGAGATGGGCTTCAATTGCTCTGGAAAAATATTCTCTTTTAATTTCTTTATGCATAGATAATTCCTGGTGCACTCTCTCTCCGTCTGTCTCTTGCTCTTTCTTTCTCTCATACACACACAGAGACACACACACCTTTCTATGAACACAGTGAACACTTCCACTGATGATATACAATATGTATTAAGACACAGTAAAGCTTTTTAAGTACTTTGATTTAGATACACACATGTGCAAGCATATGTGTACGCACAATCCCCCCAACTATCTACAGAGAAATGCAAATCACCAAGATGTTTACTGTATTTTAAGACTCAGGAAAGGGGTAGGCACAGACAACTTCACTAAGAAAAGGATCCAAAAGGGGATGGTCAAAACTATGTGAGCTGATGTATGAAGTTAGGATTGAGGAAGTCCTGTTCTGTCCCTAGTGCAAGGAATTTTGAAATGATGGCAATGAGTGCACACAGGTTTCAGATACAGGTACCTAAAATTAGGTCCTTGTTCTTAATTTAAATAGTAGCGTAATGACTTGATGATTTTCAAAACTGTCAAACAGGCAGGAGCTCCCTGGGAGGCGGTGGTGGCTGCGGGTGCTCAATGCTGCCTGCTGAAAGTCAAATCCATTCTTTGCACACTCTCGGAAAATCTCAGCCAGCAGAGGGCCAGGAATCTGGTGGAGATGGTTTAATTAGGCATCGAGCTCCTGGTTGCATTTCCTGAGAACTGTAGAAAACTAGGAGTTCTGCTTACACCAGACAAGTATGATCAATCCAGGATAAACTGACTTCTGTGCAATGCCAGATGAACTGCATATATATAAAAGAGACTCTCTTCCTTTGCAGATTTGGGATAAGCCAGGTTGCTGAGGGTGATGCTGACAACCACCACTGACAACCACTCCAAAAGTCAGGAAATCACCTGTGATTCTTGAGGTAAAAATTTAGGTGAGACAAACTGAAGTCGGAGGTGTTGTTATGACGATGCTGGCTTCTCCTACCAATTTTGAAGCAACACAATCACCTGTATCAAGTCACTAAGTACAGCTGGTACTTGAGGTCTAAATTGTAGAAGAGGAATTTTCTATTTTTACCAGTAAATATCCAAGAGTTTCCATTCTGCAACAATAAATTGCATGTCTGTATTGCTCTAACATTTAAGGCTGTGCAGGTTTGCCTGAGAAGTGGCTTATCCAGTGTCTTTTGACTATCTGCACAAAGGGGAGAGCCCATCATTTTAAGGGGAATTTCATTTCCATTGCATAGCTCAAGTTTAAAACTCAAGACTCACAGGAAAAAAAATGAAAATGAGATGCCTCTCTTATATTGTGTTTGGAGCGAAGACATTCATTAGCATTCTCTGTCTTACTGCCTGCCAAGGCCCAAACAAAAGATAGTCTGGAACAATGGCCTGAAATGAGGAACACAACTGAAGCAGCCATGCAGGAAGCCTGCCATTTCCCATGGTTCAAGGACCTGGAGCCAATATATAGTGCCCTGAGCACATGTGTGGAAGTGGAAAACACCTCAAATGACAGTAGGTCATCTTTTTGTTTCATGCTGGGCTTCTCACTGAAGTCAATGGATACCATGTCTTACATTGGCATAGTGCAACTTGATGAGTCCTAATTCCCAGCTCTGTATGTGACTTTGGATATGACCTCTCTGTGGCTGAACCTACCCGTCTTTTAAAGAGATGAGATAATGCCTGTATGGCAGAGAAGACACATGCTGTAATCTGTGGTGAAAGAGTTTGTAATACTGCGTAGAAAGCATTTCTTGACATTGCCAGTGTCTTTTCAGTTACTGCACTGTCTTTAAAATTTCCTTTTGAAGAAGGCAGTTGAAAAGATCACAGTCCAAGCCATTTCAGTTCCTGAGGCAAGAGGTCAGCTTGGTGCTCTTTGTGGTGCTCCTCTACCTTCTTACCCTCTGGGTTAGGAAGCTCCCCACTGCCCACCACTAAGCTCAGTCTAGGGTCACAGCTGCCAGGGCAGTTTCATATCCAAATCTATCACAACAGTTGTTACTGTCCTCATAATTCTTCCCTTCTTGCTTCCTTTCTAGCTGCAGCAAAACAGTTTTGGCAGCTCCTGGAACTTCTCTGCCCCCTGGACCCCAGCAAATCTGATGCTAGATACCGGTGATGTCAGCTGAAGTTAGTATGTTGAGCGGAGTGTGTAAAAGTTGGGGTCCTAGGTAGACTGGGTGTTTTATTGCTTTTAATACCATTGATCTTATTAATGCTGCTGGAATGTAGCAAAAATTGATGAGTAGTTCCTGAGTGGAGTCGTTCCCTTCTTTATCAAGAGTCCAGCGGAGTAAAATTGAACAATTGTTCTTCTGCCCTATGTACTTCTTCCCTCTCAAATGAGAGTCATTAACCTTATTTTCATTGCGTCTGTTTACTAGAGATTGTCACTCAAGACCCCTTCCACATTTTAGCAAACACTTTCAAATGACTGGGACTTTGGCTGTGGTATTCTTCTTTAAATAATTTGCAATCATTAAAATGACATCAGACTATCTCCAGTTCTGGCATTCTTTCTAGTCGCTGTCTCTCAGATGTCTATGTGGGACGAAGGTAAAGCTGGGTCTGTAATGATGGATGTCCCTTGCAGAAAGTGGTTTAGAATAACCCAGGACACGCAACAAAGCCAGAACTGGAGATAGTCTTATCTCACTTTTAGAGCTGTAAATTATTTAAGGGAGAGCTCCAGCTCCAGGAAACTGAGGTTACAGCAAATATTAAGCTTCCTGTATGGCTATTTTTCTTGTGTCAGGTGGTGTGGCAGAGTTTATTCATAGGCATTCAGGGGCTGTGGAAATAATCAGCAAATGAGGAAAATACTTCATTTTCTTTTGCTATTTCTCATGTCAGATTTCTAGAGAACTAAGGCTTGAGGTTTAGGGCCCTTTGCATTGAATTCAGATCCATAAAAATCCTCTCAATGACTAGAAAATATTGTGCCAATCTAATAGATGCATTGTCAATAGAGATTATTACAACCTCCCAAAATGCTCCAAGTAACAACATATTGTTTATCTAATCAAATGCAAGATGCTCCAATCCAGTGACTGTTAATAAATAACTAACTCAAGAAACAAAGCGATGAAGTTGCAATGCATGAAGTGCTCAGTGATGGCTTATGCGGTCTATCTTGCTTCAGTTGGCATCGAAAGCTTAAACATGCTCCCTTTCCTCACACTCCTTGCTTGGTACGTAAAATATACATGAAGACAACCTGGGATAACAAATACCTACACGCACTGCTGATACTTAAGAGGAAATTTCTGAATTATCTTGGAGGGGGCTGTTTCAAGTGATAGCAGCAGGGGAGGGGTTGCCTCCTGTATGCCCTCCATGGCCAGCATCAGGGGAGAAGGGGCCCCTCCACAGGATAGGGCAGGACAGCAGCTCCTTTGGCCCCTCTGAAGTCCATACCTCGCCGCTGCCTATCCTGACAGCTCTATGGAGTAAGCTAGAGCTAGTCTTTCTCTGTCCTCCTTCCCCGAGGCAGCGGTGAAGCCTCCAAAGACACATGGAGCTGGTCAGCGAGGAATGGGCACCTGCCGTCTCTCATGGGGGGATGTCTCCGGGATCCTTCAGCCACTGCAGAGCATGTGGACATCCCACATCTGTGAGGGAAGCACAAAATCCTGCCTCCCCTACTAACATACAGGGACAAGGGGGAAGAATAAAAAAGAAGGAGATTTGATTGTTCATATCAAAGCGTTAATTTCTTGAATTTGGAGGTGGAAAAACTGTGGCTTTTGTTCTGGTAACAACTCTTGCCTTTGGTTTCTTTTTAACATTACGCTGACGGTAAGTAGGTAAAAATCATACTCATTTGTGAAAAAGCATTTTTTATGTAGTGTATATAACAATATCAGGAGATGGGGGTAGAATTTCAAAGTGGTACTTTTCTTTGGTTCCTTCCCTTTCAATAGCTGTTGTTTTGATTACTCTGTGCCTTAGGCTATCATTAGAATCTTTTTGTGTGTGGAAGTATTAAGTCCATAAATATGAAAATAAGCCTGTAATTGACCCATGGACTGAATTTATTTCCATTAGATTCTTCTGTTAGTATAAAAAGCACAAACTGGAAGAGTGATATTTATGTGCGTGTGAAGCTCCCCAGCTCTGATGGTATATCATATATTTGATAACAAGGTTATGCTCTTAAAGGGACTACTCAGCAAGACAGGGTGGGGAAAACAGGTGTCTTATTTTAGTTTTGAAAGCAAAACTGGGTACAGCCATAAAATACATGCACAGCACATACCATCATTTTGATTAATTGGACTGCTAGAGAACAGCTTATAATGAAAGCTGATCAGCATGTCCCAATCAGTCTCATTAGGTTCCTCTGCAAACACCTGGAGAAAGAGAGCCAGTGGAGGGTACTTTGGAGGCAAGAGGAGCCGAGTGATCTACCACTGAAAACACCAGGGTTGCCACACCTGCTTGTGTGCTTTAATGGAGCTTTATGGTATGCGAGGAGGTTTCTCAGTTAAATGGGACATAAAGCTCAGCTGCTTTCTGGGGAGGCTGTGTGCTGTTGCCGTACCCTATGCATCATGTGTAATATTCCAGTTGTTGCCTCTGTTTGTGGCCACAGCTGTAGTTCTGCTGAGCTACTACATAAAGTTTTCCAGGGTTGCTGTTGTTTTTTTCTCCTTCTGGATTTTTCCACCTTCCTGCTGTGTGAAGGGACCATATGGCATAGCTATTACATCAGGACCTGCAGGCAATTCCCGCTCAGGCAGTACACCGGAGCAGGGCTGCACATCGAAGAAGAAAATGAAGGAGGGAGGTAGGGAGGGGAGAAGGTGGGCAAGATTGCTTCCAAGAACAAAATCTCAGAATATTCAGGGCTTGTGTCATGAGACAGGCAACTCCCCCCCGCCTCCATGAGCCCCATTATCATCCGCCACAGCCTGCTATCTCTGCGTGGTACAAGATGCTGGTATGGTCGCCTAGCCCTCTGTTCCTCACCAAGGCTGGGAGGATCGCAGCTTGCAGGGTCCTCAGTGCCACAGTGCTCAGGGAATGGCTCTGGGCAGCCTCCTCTGGCTGTACTTTGGAAGGTGTATGGCATGGCATGGCATGGCATGGAAGGTATATATATGTTCCCAGATAATTTCTACCCACCCCACCCTGGTCTCTCTCTTCTTTTTTTCCTCATGTGCTGGGGACTGAGCGTTAATATAGGCCAAAGGGTATTATAAGATTAAACGAATTATAATTGAGACACTGAGGTTTTTGTTTGTCTGACAAATCTAAATTTGTATCAAGGGGGTTAAAAGTGGAGAGGTCTTTCAATAGCCTTCTCATTTGTTTCTCCTAGTAGCTGTAGCAACCATTATTAACACTGCTTTGAATTAATGGCCAATTGTCCTATCATAGTTTAAGAAATATGATGGGCTGTGAAACCAATCCCAAACAAGATTCTGAGTACCTAACACATCTAATTAAAAGAAAGAAATTAAATGGTGGCAAATAAGATTGGTATCTGATCTCTAGCCAGTGCTGCAAAAAACAAGACAGGAGGCTTGGCTGTGAAGCTCTTCCTCCATCATGCAGGAGGTCTCTGTGGTACGGGTTACAAGGATGACCCTACAAAGTTTATCTGGAACATCAGTTACCTCCGTGGCCATGCGTTTCCTTCCATGCGAGACCTTCTTGCTGTTATGGAGGATCTCATTACTTCATAAAGAGGAGAGCCTGTGTATGGGATGGTCTCACATCTGCACATAGTAAGTTATGCTTTCTCTCCATGGATGTTGTCTGTTCACAAATGATGTCCAACCAGTCGTGAGAGGGAGGAGCACCTTCTGCATTGATGATTTTTTTCACTTCTTGGCAGATAACTAAAAACAGGATTATAACATTGGCTAGATGTTGCCAACATCTCTTTTTTGAAATGCTGTGTGATATTGTGACCAAGTTTAAAGAAATCACTGCTCCTATCTATAGACCTCAGAAACCAGAGCAGAACACTTGACTTCACGGTTGGAAACGCATTAACTATCAGCCTGGTACTATTGAGCTTCAACCACACCTGTCAGCAACCCAAGCACTGGAGCCCTCTCAACTACACTTCAGGTCAGGGTGTGATAGAAAGATGGGCTCTTGTTGCCTGGGTGGGTGCGTTCCTGGCCATAGAGGGCAGCTACACATCCAGCCTTACAAGCAAGCATGGAGATGTAGTAATATGGATGGTGTGTGACCAACTACCGCAAAGCTCTTGTGGATGTTCAAGCTGTCAGAGCAAAGTAGCTTGCTAGTGCACAGCAACTTCTCGTGGTGTTGACATTCACGATTTCATTCCAAATTTCGCAATATCTGGTGTTGTTATTCAGGTCCTAATGCCTGTAGCCAGGTGATTAGGGGAGAAACACATGTAAGTGAAGTTTCTAGCCCTCAGACTTGCTCATAATAGTTTTAGGATGTCACCCTAAAGCTTAGTTACAGTGAAGAAAATCAGTCCTCTTTTGCAAAGTCTCATAATTATTGGCAAATTTTTGTTGGTTACCTATTTTCAAACTATTATTTCAACTCATAACCCTCCTGTGCTGGTCTTAGTTCGTCATGCTGGAGTCATGACTGGATGGTTATTTGGATGCAGTGCAGCCAAGAAATCATGAGAGAAATACCACAGGGGTAAGAGCTGGAAACAGGCACCAAGAAAAAAAAAATCTGTTACCAGCAAAATCAGTGGAGGCAAGACCCTCCTGGTATTGGTTACACCTGAGGGAAAAGAGGGGCACAAAGACATGCTACACTGGTTGGAAGGTCTCCAGCACTTTATCTACAGTGGAGATGGTGGCATGTTTCTGGGCAGGGAGAGAGGGAGGCACGGGAGGGCTCACCTGCGGTCAGCAACGGGGAAAGGGCAAGAGCATCACGAGTGTTGTGCTTTCCATCCTGCAGTCCTTTTGGGGGGGAGGGGAAGGGACTTGCCCTCCCAACAGTTGTGTCAGTGGCACGATGGGAGGAGAAGACGCAAGGCAAGGGTTTTCTGGGCCACTCTCCATTGCTCCTCTGGGACTGCTGATGGAGAAGAGTGGGAGCAGGAGTGGTCTGTAGATAGTTAGCTTTCTACAGCAAGGGGCACATTTTTAGCACTGAGTGGAAGAAGTAGCCACACAACTCCCGTTAACAATAACGCGATTGCGTGTGTGAATTCCTATTCACTGTACTGAAAATTTACCCCTAAGGGTCCACATAAATTTGAGCTGTTGACCGTGTGAAATGTTCTTTTATGGGCAATAAGGACACCGAGAGGCAGCTACATGTTTTCCTAAGCTCTGGCCACATACCAGTATTTGTCTGCATAATTCTTCAATTTTTCTTCCAAGATTCTTCATACAATGCACACATTGCTTATAGAGCACAGGCAAAAAATGGTTTTAACAACGGTATACTTTGTTATTAAATTAGGCCTTGGAACTATAATTCCCCATCTCTGTATTTTGATGAGAAACCCTCTACAATGTTGTCAAACTAATATATTGTAGAAAATTCTATATCTGCTGCCTGTGCCACATATAATACGAACTGTATGAGAAAGAGCTAACTTCCTAGAGAATTTTTTTTTCTCTCTCTCTCTTTCTCACTAAGAAACAAACAGCTTACTGGCAGGTTGAGTATTCATGCTGCTGAATCTCACCTTTTATTTGATTATGTAAATGGAGAGGGACTGTACTCTGGTGCATCTTGGCAAAATTTAATTTCTAGTTCACTCCTAAAACTCTCACCACCACCCTCAAAAAGATTAGCAATTGTCAATAATGCTGTGTATTCTTACTCCCTCTCTTTCTCTCCCACTTTCTTTCCTACCTTTTCTTTTTTCCTTCCCCCCCCGCCCCTTTTTTTCCTTGCAGTGTTATCAGGCTGTCTTTCAAATAACTAGAGCAAAGAGTTTTGCAAGGGAGGCGTATATCCTCTCAGCAGACACGTTCAGCATTTTGAACTCTACAATCGTAAACAATGGACATGCGTATATTTTAAAAAGAAACTTGGAGTAATTTATCTTAATTTAAAACTGACTATTCCTGCTCAGGCTTTTCCTTTTTTTTTTTCTCTTGGAATACTACCCATATAAATCCTCAGACAATCTCCTGGTAATTCATATTAATACACTCGGGGAAATGGTTTGGATTCAAAACAAATGTTCTTGCAAATGTAGTTATCTCATCCTCCTCATTTTCTAGATCCCCAAATCCAGCTGGTTTAACTGTTTAACACCGGTAAGCAGTAATGGATTTTCCTTGCAATGCTCAGGAGCAGCTCTCTGGACCCAGAGGGGAGAGTCGTCTTCCTGCAGGTGCCTGAACTCCACCAAAGGGACCCGTAGAGGTACCTGTGGGCACCGGCACTCCCTGAGAGGCAGGCACACAGAGGGATCAGGAGTGGCAGGAATTACAGCAGGGATTCGCAGGACTACTGAGGTTTGCTTACCTTGGGGGGGGGTGGGGTGGTTATTCCCTTGCCTGCCCCCAGGCTGGTGTCTAGTAGTAGCAGAAGATTTAGGTAGTGAGCGGTTTGGAAGCCTAAACCTACACTATATCTAGACCGACTTGCTGGAAGAACGACTCATTTTGCTTGACTAACATGTCTCTTGTTTTCTAGGTGGCTTTTCTTCCCGTTTGTCTTCACTCATGAAGACAATGATGCAGAATGGGTTTCTCCTTGTTAAGCCAACTCGTGGTGTGTCAGACAAGCCTGACCACATGCCTGCGAACATCGACCAGGATAGCTGTTTCATCCTGGAACTGGAAGGGAGTTTCAAAAAAGCATCATCCTGCCTTTATTTCTTTTGCTTTTTCCCTGCACCGTCCTGGAAATAATAAAACAAGAAATCTCATGTTCTGAAGCAGCACAATAATGAGGTGTGTGGACAGTCTTGTTCTGTGTACACCCTTTTACTTGAAAATTAAACTTTAATTGAAAAATAGATCTCTGAAGAAATCCCCAGCCAGCATCTGCCCAGTTACAGCAGTGTAACAGTTGCAGTGGAAAGCTGTTAATGTTAGCTGCAGCCCATGTGATATGTGGAATATACTTCAGATTTAACATCAGCATTCAAGGCCATGACTATGTTTTGATGCTCCAAGCAGGAGATTTTATGCATTTAACATCAATTTTATGCATTATAGATCTTGCTGTACCTGGGCGCAGAAGTAACCATATGACTCTGTGTTACTCATTCTGAATTAACTGTGAACAAAATGTTTGCATCAACTATTCATACAGTGGCTGCTTTTGCTGTGTGTCTCTAGGTGGCAACTAAGCGACTCGGTGTCTTATTTGATTGGCTTTTAGGCAGAAGGCTTTACAGGTGGTATAAGCCACGAAAGGAAAGCGCTTGTTTTGGTAGCCGCATTGACAAAACCCTACATTACTGCTCACATCAGTATGGTGTAGGCAGTTTCATTTGTGATCTCTTGTTTGTCTCTTGAGCGAAATGAAGCTAACATGCTGAGAGCTGTCTTCAGCTAGTCACACTTTGGCATGTATGTGTGGGTTGTTTTTGTGGTCATAAAATTTTGAGTGGTGTAGAGCAGCGAGTGTGTTAGAATGATACCTGATAACAATGCTGCATCTTTACGATGTGTCAGGCTCTGTCTGATAAATTCTCTTGCTTTCCTTTCTCTTCCTCAGGATGTTTTAACTTCCAGAGGAAACACTGATTTTTACTTTAGAGGTGGGGGTGCAACGACTCAGCCTATGCCAGGAGCAATGTTGTACACTGAATTAAAGCAATCCATAAGGTAAGCAGGGGTCATAGCAACATGGGAGCTTCCTAAAATAACCGTAGGCACCTTTTTTCCATTTTGCTATTTCCAGGCCGGCTGGGACTTTTAACAAAAACATTTGAAAACAATTTAATCATCAGTACCTGGATGTGCATGGTACTTCCCACTCTCACCCCCCCTGAAATTTCATAAGAGATTTTAACAAGCGTATTTAGAAAGCTCCATCACAACCACTCCAAAGTGGCTGTTACAATATTGATGGTGTTTTATACAGTCAGTTGTAAGTTATAGTCAAAACGCAAGGTTTAGGGCAAGATATAAAAACAGGATGTGACTGAGTGATTTAGAAGGAAGAAGGGAGGAACTCCTAGGAAATGGCACAATGCTGCTCTAGGAGAAAAAGGAGGCAAAGACTGAGTCTGAAGGTGAAGTCTAGAGCAGCAGAAAAATGAGTGGGTAGGAAAGTAGCATTTTTGATCAGAAGCATTGTGAAAACGCTGTCCATAGTCAGTTTGGGGCTACAAAGACTGTTTTTCAAAGCTGCCCATTCTGTGAAGAAAACCAGTTGCCACAGCACGCAGGCTACCTGCTAGACGGATGAGTGGAAAATAGCTCAATGATGGCGATGCAGGATCACAGAAATAACCTTACTTTCCGCTGTGCGTAAAAGGACCGTATTCGGGTGCAATCACAGGTTAGAGAGTGCGTAAATTGGGCTATCCCTCAGCTCTGCTGTTTATTTCTGTGAAACTCAGCAGTTTTTCATTCTTCCCTATGCACAAAAAGCAAAAGCCCTGCTTGCTCCCACACCAGCTGAACCTTTTCAGCTTTAATGGGTGCCCTAACGTTCTGCCACAGGCTGCAGCATGTCTGCTTGCAGTGGTCCCGGCTTTCTTTGGGCTTTCTTTACATGAAAGAAAACCATTGCCTGAACGTCTTCAGCAAGGTGAGTCTCACGGACAAAGAGCCCACATAGGCATCACCTTAGACACAATCCTCCTACCCCATTTTGTGTGTGCTTGGAGATATTTTGGAGTAACGTGTTCCTCTGCTGATTCATTCTTCTAGGAGATAAGCAGGAATGCTTCTTTCAGAGGGAAGTGATGCAGAAAACTGTTTTATTTTCTCTTCCAAAGTACTTGTAAAAGGATACCTTCCTAATGTTGAGGTGGACACTTTCAGAGCAGTGGAATTTTAGATGTTCAAGAGCAGAATAAATCTTTTTTATTGGTAGGGTGATCATGATAGTTTGGGAAGCACAAAGACAGTTGCTTCCACGCTATGTCCAAGGAGCTCTCGGCTCCTCAGAAGTGGAGCTGCATCTCTCTGGAGTTTTCCAGCCATCCCCATGCACACTCAGCCACTGCTGACTCATCTCTCATCTTCTTCTCCCTCCATATTCCTGCCAAGCAGAAATGTCTTGTGGTTGTCTCATCCACAGATCAGTCCGTGGTGTAGGTTTCCAGCACAACGCAATCTGTGACAGGCTGTACAGTGTGATCACCCCAGGCAGCCTGACTTCACATTAAATGTAATTCTTTCCATAATTCTTGTCACTTATTAACACATGGGAGGCCTGCTCCTGATTCCTTTGAAGGCGACGACAAAGCTCCCACTGAACGTAGCAGGAGGTGAAGGGTGGCCTTTGCTGCTTGACAAAAACAAAACGTTATGGTGCTGGAGTTCCTTGAGAAGTGTAAATCCAGCCATCTTTAACCTGCATCTTTTTCTTCCCCTACGTTGTTTTTTTTTTTTTTTGAAGCTACACCTCCTCATTACGGTATAATTTTATAAAAACCACAGAGCTGTAACCCCCGACCCCCATGCCAGTGGCCATCTCCAGGCGGGCTGTGTGAGGTGCCAGGGATTTGGCAGCTGTGGGCACTCAGGCGGCCTGGGGAGGCCTGCTCGGCATCTCCTTCTGCTGATGGTGGCGTGCTGTCCCAGCTGCAGCCTCCAGTCCAGCCTGGGTGCCGCTGGTCTTTCCCCCTCACGCTTTGCCTCAAGCTTCAAGCTCTCCTGGGCCTGAGCTTTGCAAGCCTGGCCTGAGGCCCCGTCAAGCACTCGGGGTTGGGCAGGTGATGCCTCCTTGGGAAGTGGCCGTGTGGGGAGCCTGGTGGTGGCTGAGAACCATGTCTTCCACCATCTCTGGTGCCACCGCGAGAGAGCCGCACCTCTGCCCTCACTCCTCGGCAGCCTCTTCGTCCCTCCGTACCCCCAGCCCTCCCTTGCACCCCTGGGGTTTGCTTTTCGAGCAACCTGCCCCCCCTGGTTTTTGCAATCGCCTCGTGCAGGCAGAAATCGGAATGTAATCTGAGTGAGCCCACAGCCTCGAAAGCTGTGTGCCTGTTTCGCTTGGGTTTCAGCGTGCTGCCACCTCACCTATTGAGCTAAATTTCCCATTACAACTTGAATTTAAATATTCTAATAAATTTGTTTCAGAAACTCTTACAGCTCCCTTGTGCCATTTGCAGGGAAACACTCTCTGGGTTTTTTTTCTGGGAGATGGAGATTTCTTTGTGCTTGGGGTGACTGATTGAATTTTACCTGTGCTAAATTATATTTGCACATTCTAGTAATTGCAAAGGGCCACACAGAGAAACAAAGCATTGACTGCCGTTGTACTGGGATTTCCCAGATGTATAATTTCAAATTGATATGAAAAAAACCCTTGCAATGCATTAATAATAGCAGAAAATGTAACTCAGTTGGCCAAGGGTGAACAGAGGCTTTTTTTTTCTGAGCTGCAAAACAAGCTGTAGACCTCAGGTGACTAGCATTTATTGTTAGAATGGGTTTTCTATCGTGTACCTTCTGAAACACAAAATAAAGATTTATACTGACCAACTTTGCTGTATATAACAGATCTGGATCATACCCGCGAAGCAGCGTGGGGTTTTTTGAAGTGAAAGCAGAAGGTTTTTGCCTAATTCAAAGGCACTTTTCAGTTATTCAGTCTTCTGGCAGGTCACCTGTCCTTTTTCTGCTGCTGAATATTATCTTATGGTTGGAAATATTATGACATTGAAAAAGAAATCTTTGGCAAACAGCACATACTTTTCAAGTAATGTCAGAGTGCACCAAGAACGAGAGGGAACAATGCTCAGTAAAGATACCAGTGGTGTACTTACATGTTTATTAATAAAGCACAAAGATCAGCTTTTTAAAGGTGTAGGCCAGTGTTGGGAGACTGGTTTTCCCACTCTCCACAAAATAAAAGGAGACCAAAAGCCCTGATATATGTTGTTTAATAATAATAATAATAATAATTCTAACACATGTTATAATAAAGTGCTTATGCATATAGCTCTGCCTGGCTGCCTGATTGACTTCAAGGTGGTTTCTCACAGGCCTGGAGCATACATTATGTTGAGCATAAATACTTCACTGAAACAATGCCAGAGGAAGAAGGTACTGGCTCGGAGGGAGAGTGAGACACAAACTATTAGCATGTAGGTCAGAACAGGAACCTCAGCATCCTGCCAAGCTGTGGTGGTATTTTCTAAAGGAAGAGAGGGTACTCACAAACCTGAATTTTAGCCTTGGGATATCACTACTTTGGGGGTCTGACTCACACCCCTGTGTTTGTTGCTGATCTCTCTCCTCCATGGAGCACACTACAAGCAGCAGCTTAAGATCTCCTTTCCGAGCATCCTCGCTGCATATCACCAGCCTGTATCCCATAGCTGCATTGCTCCCCTTAGTTTACAAAGCAAACACTGCAGCCTGGAAGTTTTGCAGGGCCCTGTCCAAAAGGCCCTCTCGAAGGGTGGGAAAAGGACCCTCTGCTTGCGGGTGTTGCCGCTCCTCCCCACCGCTGATTTCCAGAGGTGGCCACCAGTGTGCAGCAGGTCTTGGTGGCTGATTGCCGCTGCTGCTCTTACTGTGGCCAGGATGGAGCTGGATCTCTGTTTCTCAAAAAAGGGGAGGTGTATGCACCGTTTTCCTGTTTTGTTTTGCAGGGTTGTTTATTTCCCTCATGATACTACCAGGAGCAACAGCAGACCTCTATTATCACCGCTATTTTTAATATTTAGCTGTGAGCAGCTGTAACTGGAAGCCACCTCTTCTCTGTGCCTTACAAGCACTTCTTTCTCTCCACTCAAACTCTGGGAGTACACGGCTCAACTATCGCTGCCTTCATGCTCTTGCAAATTTTAATGCATTATTAATAATTTTGTAACATATTTCTTCAAGCTCTTTTGCAGAAAATGTTATTTCAGTGCTGCCTCTGATAAGAGTCTTAGTCACCGTGTGCACTATTTCCAAGCTAGCACACAACCTGAGCTTTTAATTTGTTCCCCCTGTTCAAACACAGGAAGGACCTTCTGAGAATAATATTCTTCATTATCTGATTGCTTTTGTGAATCGTTTCCTGCATTTCTAGGTATGCTTATCAACGTATCGTAGACAGTACAGATGGGAGACCTATTAACTAATCTAGCGCACGTTCCCCCTCTTGCCCCCACGATGAGACATCATTTAATTTGTGGAACATATTCATGTCCAGATAAATCCATATTTGTGCTTTGGAAAAAAAATAACAACAATGCCAGGAAAAAAAAAAATCCCCCAAAGGAGAGGTTTCCATAATTGCTGAAGAATGCAATCTGTCCCTCAGCTCAGGACACCTTTGCCTATCCATAAATGCCCTTGCAAAAGCAGGGTCCAGAAAGGCGACCAGTGGAGAGGTGCTGGATGAGGTAAGAGGGTTTTGCTCCCACCCTTGCCCTTGCTGTGGGGTGCAGGAGGAAAAAGACACGATTAGCTGAAAAACGTTAGCAGGTAAATGATCTTTACTGTGGGCCCAGAAGCTGCCAGATGGCGGTGTAAGGAGATGGTGAGAGGGAGTCGCAAAAGGATCTGAGAAGAAAAGGAGATTGACAATTTTTGACTGAAAACGTATTTGTTGAAAAATAGTGAGCTGACAAAACTGAAATACTTCAGAATAACATTTCAACTTCTTCCGAATGTCCTGATTTTTCATAAAAAATGTGAAATAGAAAATGCCTATATAATTTTCTGCAAGTGTTAACATTTTTTCAATTGACAAATCAAATTTTTCTCTCATTTTTATAATTGGATTCTATTTTATTTCCACCAAAAATCTGAAGGGGTAAAAACAGAAAAAGTGTGTGGGAGGAAACGATGCTGACACTTTTTTTTTTTTTTTTAAATACATTCTTTCTGGAAAAAAGATGGGGAAAATAACTATTGCCTCACCCTCCCCCCCAGGAAAAAAAACCCAACCAGCTTTGTACCTTTGTATTTCAAAATGTTGTGTTCAGACACTGCATGCAAATGCTCAAGAAGGACTAAAATCTTTGTTTCTTTTTAATACTATGTATTCATGCTCACATTGGTATATATTATATGTAATATAATAAGTATATCTAATCCCTAATAGTTGTAATGACAAATTGCATAGCAGTGGTTGTTCATGTCCCATCTTCTGTTGAACAGGAAGAAAGAATTTACAGGAACGAACAGAATTTTGTCTGCCCTCCCCAGAAAGTGCAGGGAAGGCAAAAATGCCCCCCGGTGCCCTGGGGCTGCCTGTAGGGCACTGAGTGGGGTATGGGGGGTGCCTGTCCCTGCGAGCCCATGCTCTGGGGGTGGCCAGTCTCAGACTAGCAGAAAGGATCGTTTTGCAGGGTTGGGGTGATATTTGTGTCGGTCAGGCAGTTACCAGGGTGTGAGTCCGTCTGTCTGTCCGTAGCGGGTGTGAGCTGAGGCAGCACCAGGGGGCAGGCAGCGGGATGATTTGGTCAGGATGGCAGCGCTTCTGCTGCACTGCTTGCTGTTGTTTGGTAAGGAAGCAAAAAAGGATTAAAAATTAAATAATATTGGTGATGTCCGGCCACTCAGTGCTTCATGAGAGAGCATCCCTTGTTATGCCTGATGCTGCAACATCTTCAAATCATTACAGGGAGGAAAAAAATGTCATTTCTGAGGTATATATTTCTTTCTGGAAGTTTCAGAGTTCCTCATTTCAGACAAATGAACCGTTTTTAACAAGCTGGAGCATGAACCTGTGGGGTCCCTATGTGGTGGCCACAGAGGTGATGAAAGGAAAGGGTACTGGACTGTCACGGTGCTTCTGCAGCTACACATTTTGTCACATCTGGTCTGCTTCAACAGCTCAGTTTTTGCAGTCAGGAGATGAAGGGGAACTGTCAGTCTCAGATAACGGGCTTGGCTATATCCTAAGGTGTAGTGCCCATTTTATTCTGTCTTGTCTGTAGCTCAAAAGCCCACCTGCAGACCTTTGCCTGTTTCCCGCCGGCATAGCTGGGGAGGAGCAGCCCTTGTGCTATTTCCCTTGGGGAGATTGCTTACTGCTCTTTAATTACCAGTTCAGGGCCCTAACGCTGTCCATTTCCATGCTGTCAGCTTGCTGTGGTCGGCTTGGTCACAGATTAGTGGGGGTCATGGTGAGCCCCATGGGGCTTGAGCATTGGCAGGGCGGTGGGGAGCGGGTGGCCCCGGCAGGAGTAACCTGGGATGGGGCAGTGGGCAGCTGCCAGCTCCGGCGGTGCCGTGGCATGGAGGGGACGCAGGGAGCCGCTCGGCAGAAGGGCAGACAGAGGCAGGCGGTGCTCCCAGGGGCATGAGGAAAAGCTCCTGTTAACCACGATCTTTTTTTTTGGTCTCAAATGGCATTTGCTTGTCTCGGCCAGATGCATGTGATAGATAAAATGATATTCATAAAATTGTATTCATCTCCGGTGATGGCTTCTTGTAGGTCAGGGAAAAAAAGTGGTGATTGCAAGGATAAAGGGAGGACAAGGGGGAAAGAGGAGGGAAAACAGTGCCAGTGGTGAGGATTTAGCCTGCAAATCTCTGTGGCTGGCCGTAACTACTGCAGCAACAGCTACAGTGAGAATACATTGCACTTTTTTGTTGACTTTTCAGTTTTTTAATTACCGGCAAGTTGGTAATGGCATGCAGAATCAGATCCTGCTTCCTTTCACACTCCAGACACTCATGTCTTGACCACAGGGCCATAAAATTATCAAAGGGAAATATTATTGGCTGTAACCACCTCGGTAATATTTTTACAACTCCTGATTGACCACAAATCTATATTTAATAAGAAAAACAAAGCAAACACACACCCCATTCACTTCAGCTGGTGCTGTACATTTAACTGGAGAAACACATTCATTCTATAGGGAGGCAGGAATTGCAGACCATGCCTAGGAAAATATGCTTATTATATCCGTGACTGGAAAAAAATTATAAATTTTCCTTTTTAGGTATTTTCATAAGTTGTCCCAGGCTTTATCAGCTCAGCTGGCCTCCTGCTAAATTACTGCAAATGTTGTACTCTACATATTCATTGTAGTGGCATGTTAGAGAGAGACTTTTATGTTTTGGGTACATTACACAACGTAATTCAGAAATTAAGACTTTACTGGTTAAAAAAAATCACCCCTTCAGGGATTTGGATTCCTGAGGAAACATAACACATCCTGAAACAGTCTTGTCCTCTCCACTCAGGTTTTGAGGCAGGGAGGTCACGCTTCTAGAGAGCTGTTATGGAACTCCGAGATAGCTTTGAGGAAAACACTTGCATCCACTGGGAAGATACTCTGAGGCAGAGCAGAGGCTTACGGTTTCTGTCAGGACCTCCAAAAGAAAATATATTCCCTGCAGAGTTAGCCTGGGCCTGGACACTGAACTGCACTTGATTCACATTCAAGCTGCTCCAGGCACTTGGGTTTAGCAAGAGCATAGCCTGAGGCTCTCAAGGTGGCAAGAGCAGGAGTGTCCCCGGGCGTATTTTGCTGTGTGCTGTGGGAGCACCTGCCTGACCTCTCTGGGTTTGGGTGCAGGGAAGCTCCCTGCTGACAGCTTGCCCACCCCGTACCGTGCCCTGCCATGCATGCTCCTTGCTCCTACCCACCCAAGGCATGGGTCCGGCATGGGGTGAACTCCTGTCACTGCCGGCTGAGTGTACAGAGGTGGTGTCCGATGGGGAAGGTGTTTCCCCCATGGCTTGTGATGGCAGGAGAGGGCAGCTTGCTACAGAGAGGAGGTATGCACTGGAGAGTTGCATGGAAAGAGCCAGCCCTGTCCACAGCTGCAGCTGTGCACCCCAGTGGGTTTCCTGGCTGTGGACTGGTGTTTCTGAAGCAGGACTAATGACACAAGGTGGGGTGGAGCTACGTGGACTGGAAATTATTCTGGACATTGCAAAAGAGTGGAAACCACGGAGAAGCTGTGGCAACTGCCTATGTCAGCCCATGAAGACAAAGGAGGCTGTGCCAGCCCAGGGCCAAGTTAATACAGGTCACATAGATGGCTAGGAAATTTGATGTTGACAAGTTAACAGACAATCCATTGCAATTATTTCTGTTGCCAATACACCTGAAATTATAGTGGGTTTAGAGGCCATGCGTAGCAGATGGCAGAAGGTGGCAGTTGGCTCCTGTGGGTTCACAATTCACTTCGGATCAGGCAAGCATACGTGTCCACTGAAAAGGATGCCACTCCATCACCACATGGTGCTCGGTCAGCCAGAGGGGCAGGTTTCTGGTTATCAGTGTGGAATACACTGTCACAGGTAGGTGTCTCCATGGACAGGCAAGAGCCTTATTCCTTACTTCCCATGTGCTCATTAGCAGCCTGCCTCCCCCAGTTGGTTTTCAGGAATCCAAACCACCTTCTAGCATGCCAGCTCCTAAAGCCCTAACCTACTATTAGCTACCCACAGCTGGTATAATTGCACAAGAAGTGTTGCAGGATGGAATAAGCCAGCAGTAGATGCAACCTACAAATCTGCTTAGATGGCAGGCAGGGCATTCATATCACTCTGGCATACCATGTCTTGCATAGAGGAGCACATTTCCTCTGGGAATGGGTTCAAGGTACTGCCAGTATCCACTTTTGTATCATGAGCGCTCTCCTGTTGCTACCGGTCTGTGTCCAGGCAAGTGGTGGTGATAAGGACGCCTGGTACATTCGCATCTTTGCAGGGCCAGAGCTCACAGGCTGTCTGATAGCTTGCCTTCCCACAGTGGCTGGAGGAGGTATCAGCAAGGCGAGCATGACTGTACACCATATGGTGCTGGAACCAGTAAAGTAGCTGATACTGGGATTTGTCATACTCTGGCCATCTCGAATGCTTGCCTTCGCTGCTGCTGGGCCAGTGTGCCCTGCTGCCATTCTCCTTACGGGCACTCGGTCCACTTGGTCTCCATTCGCCTGCTTCTGTCGCTGCCTCCCCATTGTCCTGCACCTCCTTTTCCTTCCAGTAAATGATCTGCTGGTCTGATGAGTCCTTCTCAAAGCCGGCCACTTCCATGTCTTGTGGGATGCTATTTCTGCCACGGCTCATCCATGGTATTTCTCAGCCTATCTTAGTCAGAAGACTCAGCTGAAGGAGTGGAAAATCATATTCCTATTTCCTGCCTGCATGCAGGAAAAATGAAGTCTCTCCCATTTTTCTTTCTGTAGCACAGCAAAGCCAAAAGTTGCTACTTTTATCTAAAACTATGCGCATAACTGACTTTTCAGTTGGCTGGCTGCATTGAAATATTGGAGGGAAACAATCTTTCTGCTTGATCTGAAGCAACTCTTTTTTTTTTTTTGTTTCCTAGGCAAATGGGAAAAAAAAATCTGAAAACTTTAATTTGAGGCCAAGTAAAACAATTCATTTGACTTAAAATAAACATTTTCTTCACTATAAAATGAGAATTTCCAGTGTTTTCTCTTTCTGAAAGAAACCAATTTTTTTCTTTTTTGGATAGAGCCAAAATTTTTCAGTGAAAAAACCTCCATGATTAACTTTATCTATGGGATATGCTTCCATCCTTACCCTCTACCTTGTGCAGGGCTTTTGGCTCTTTGGCTTGAGAGAAGCTCAGTGAGGACCCTGACAGGAGGGATGTACCTACCTCTTGAAGCAGGAACCAAACAGGAGAAATCCACATCAACCTCTCTCACCCCATGAATATCTTGTTACGTGCCTATTCACAATTTAACTCTGCAAATAAAATCGCCTTGAAAAGTGTAAGGGGAGTGCATGACAGAAACAAAATTAAAGGCACATGTTTACAAACAGCTCCCCATCCTTCCTCAATTTAAGTGCTGAAAATATTTTTGTCTTCTGTTTCATGACTCGGACAGTGTTAAAAACACTGAAGCACTTTTATTCACACATCATCAACTTGTAGGAAGAAGATAAAAAAATAACAGTCCCAGCAGCTTTGATACCATATATGTGACAAATACTGTGATGCAATTAAAAAAGTACTGTTAAATATAGCCTGCTGGACCTTACAATTAACAACTAAGACATGCCCAGCACTTCCTGTTGCTAACAATCAGAATATCTGAGGAACTGAGGCCTCTGAATGTGTCCTTTGAAGAGCAAGTGTTGTGCTCCTGATGATAATTTTACTCTGCCCTGCACTTAAGATCATCTGCACTTAGTTCCTGTTAAAAAAGTATTTTCATGTTTTGTCTTTTCATAAAGGCCAAAAGAGCTCAACTGCTGCAACTTTTCCTAAGGTATGTTACTGTGATATACTGTGCCATAAATTTTAAATGCATATGTGTAAATATATTTGAATATAAAAGTCTCTTACATGGTGAAAGCCACAGATGATCTTATAAATATAGTCAAGCCTGGTTTTCCACTGTAATCTTGTTTCTCCTTTAGCTGCATGTGTAGCCCTCCAAGAGATTTGTCTTGGCCCAGTTTCCTGGGGATCAAACCACACAGTGGGCCAAGGACACGTCCACGCATGTGGACCTGGGCTGCGGTGCCCCCGTGCCCTGCTCCGTTTGACACCACCTACACTGCGTTTCTGCCGAGATCAATAAAATGGAAATGTCATCTCTTCATCACCGCGAAGGGGAGGTTGGTATTAAGTTTCAGCAGTCGATGTTCGCAGTGACAGAAACTGATACACGTTCCTTGTGTTATTTCAAGGCTCGAAGCTGTTTGCAGCTGTGTCTTTATCAGAAATTCTTGCCTCTCTGCCTCTGTCAAAGGCTTTTAAATTACTTTATATTTGTAGCTTTTGAGCAGCTGGATCTCTCCGCTCATATCCTTTAATTTGTTGAAGTGCAGCAACAGCACTGTGGCCAAGGTAGCATACTTGAAAACATCTCCAGCCAGTCCTAGGACAGGCTGAGTGTATGACAAAGTAGCTCATAAATATAGCCCCAGATTATTGTTTTACTTATGAAGGTGTAGCCCACCCTGAGCAGTTCTGAAAGTAAGATGGGGCTGAGCATTGGCTATGCACAAAGCATGGTACAGGGCAGGTGCATCACCTCTCCCTGAATCTTAGTCCTACCACCCAGTCCCCTTCCTCTCTGCACAAGCTCCCACATGTCTACTTGAAAGGCATTGGCCACCCAGTCTGGGGACAGCAGTAGCACCAGGAGCCTCACGTAACCGGTTCCTCAGCTGTAACCGCGAGTAGCTACGAGGGGAAGAGAGAGTCTTTGTCAGTATCTTGTGCACAAACCACCAGCTAAAACATATTCACACAAAGCGTTTGTCAAACAAGTCGGAATAACAAATGCATACGTAAAAAAAGCAAAGAATTCATTAACAGAAAAGAAGGCTAAATTAGTCGAATAAATAATTCACCATGAATTTCTCAGTTCTGTTTCGTACCAAACATTTATGTTAACCTTCCAATTCTTCAACTTGCTGAAGCTCTGGGAGGGTTAAAGCCAATTGAAATCTATGGCTATTAAGAGAAGTAACAGTCCAAACCCTGTCTTTATGGGAAGACTCACAGCTAGGTCTTATATAATTGTGGGTTTTCACCATTCATACCCCAATTCAGGAAATCACTTCAGCACATGCTTAAGTGAAGAGCACATTTATCTATTTTTTTCTCTTCTGGTGGCTCTGTGAAGAGTTGTAGCTGTTGCTCAGGCAGATACTCTTAAGAAGGGACTGAACTTGTGTTTCAGGATAACTGGAGATGTCACAAAATTTTGAGAGCCCCCCCCCTCAAATTGAGGGCACAGGAGTGCTTTACCAGAGTCTTAAGTAACAAAATATTAGTGTCTTTGGTACTTGGGGACACCGTGCACAGCCTGCAGCCTCTTTAAATGTTCCCTCGCAAAGAGATTTACTTAGCTAATGGCTGGGTGACGACCACAGGTTAACAAAATGCTGCTGTGCTGATGCTGCCCAATGGAGCTCCTCAGCAAATGTGCAAATGTTAGCAAATCTGGCTCGGTTCTCATGCCCTGTGCCTTCTCCCTCTTCATAGGCCTCCGTGTTTCACTAAGACCAGTGCATTGGCTAAGCAATGGTATTTCTAATCATTCGGGTCAATACTGCTGTATTGCCATTGCAACATTGATTAAACAGTTAAAATACAGCATTACGAAACCGATGAGAATACAGTGCTTTGAAGTTACAGCTCACTACTGCTTCCAGTCACTTCCACAGAAAGCAATAAAAAGTACAATCAATGAATTGGGATTTCATCAGCAAGATTTAACCTCAGTCATCGTCTGTAGCAGCACTGAGGTTTTAAAGACCACGTCGTGACCCCTCATTACGGCTTGGATACAGAGGCCTTGGCTGAAACAGCAGTCTCTGGTCAGGGATTTGTTTATCATCAGAGTTGATTTTGGTTTTGCCATTACTGAATTCCCAGTGTGTATGTATCTTCTCTTTGCCTCTGCCATTCAGAACAGTCTCCCTTTCTTGTTAATTTATAAACAGTGCAATGAAATCAAATGAGACTCCCGTAGGGCTTTCTTTTTATTGTAAACATGGTAATGCTCAGTGAAAACACTGAGGTATTTCAGCTACTAAACCCAGCAGGAAGAGTAATAGTTTTGGGGAGGTGGTGGCAAGTCAAATATAGTATTTGTTCAAAGTAGCATCTAAAATACTTAGTTATTTTGTAAGCATCTGACACATTGTTTTTCCCCCAGGAAGGATTTTCTGGCCATATCAAGATGGAAATCTCAGGTAAGCCTCTCTGTGCAAAATATATACTAAATGTATGTGTTCTCCATTTGGGGGAACCCCCCCCTCCCCAAACAGATAGTAGTTGAGACCTTGTTTCACCTTTTGGACATGTGGAACACTGTCTCTTTCAGGCGATCCAAATAAAAAAATGGGATCAAAATGTGCTTAAACACCCTACAAAGTTCTGCTCCATCCCACCATCAGATGGAACAGCAAATTCACTTTTTAAAAATAAATAAATAAATAAATAAAGGCTTTGTAAGTCTCTTCTCCTGGTTGAACTGAGTGACTGCTTCTTACTTAAAAAAGGCTAAAAAATAGGAATTAATTACACTGAATACATAAATTCCGTTAGAAATCTTTTCTGTTTCTAGACATGGGACATTGCTCTTTATTATTTTTATGATGTTGCAGGACTACTGAGGTTATAACATACATTAAAAGTAGGCGCCAAGCTTTCCTAAATTAAAGGCTGGGCTATGCCCATGACTCGCCTGCGATGAGCCAGTATCAATTGCTGTGTGTGCCCACCGCCTGTACACCTGAGAGGATACAGTGGATGTCTCTCTCCTCACTCCATGAAGCAGAAGCACATTTTTTTGTAAAGTAGAGCAATGTGGCAGCAACACAATTGTTCTGCTGGGTGAATCCTTACACAAAGTGAGATGGAGAGAACTGATAGACTATATTTAAAGTCTATAAAAAGTTAACAGCCTCTTCTCAATAATTATGTATCTATAAAAAAATAAAGATGATACGGGGCCAAAACTTAATGGCATTTATGTTAATGTGATACTGAACACTCACAGGCTGTAGATATCTGCAAAAGTGGGTCACATATAGCTTAGAAGCTTTGCGTTGTATATTCTGTTCAGCATGTGTCTGTTCAAATAAGTTTTTTGTGTGTAAAGTGAGCAGGTCACCTCTAGTATTGCACTGCTTCTGTGCATGCTGCCTGTGTTTCTGTGAAATCAAGGGACTGAAAACCTCCCGTTTGTTGCTGGCTGGTACCCATTTTTTTAATATTCAAGTGAGGGCAAATCTCCTGGTTCCATGTCCTTTTATTTGCCTTTGTTCACATAAAGTTCCATTGCCTACCCAGGATGGGAGCAAATGAAAGTGAGGACTTAATTCCAGCTGATATCAGTTCATTGTGGCTTTATACCGGTTTTGTAGCAGGCTGGTTTCACTGGGCTGCCCTGCCTTGCCATTACTGTGACTGAGAACTTCCATGTTTGTGTGATTAAAGGAGCCCCCAAAATAATCTCTGCAGAGATTAGAGTGAAGGAGCATTGTGGGATGATGAGAAAATATGAAGACCTTTGGGAATCCAGAGAATCCTCTATTTTTTAACGGGAAACTCTGCTCCTTATTTCCTTGCTGCTTTTATGAAAAATTCAAAATTATACCAGGCATTAAAATGACAAATTGGCTGATTTTGTCTGTTGTTATAAATATGGAGCACTATTTGCTTGTCAGGCAGCTTCATAATTAGCAGCGGTCTATGTGGTATCAAGGCAAGAGATCATCAGATCAAGTTTCATGTTTATCCCACAGCCAGCATCTTCCCTATTGCTAATGAAACTGTCTCCCAGGGACTGGCATATCTGAGCCTGGCAGCTATGTAACATCACACTTTGAGCTTCACTTCCATCCCAACCCTCATTCTCATTTGGTTTTGATCTCATCCCGTATGTATAAACGTATGCTGTTATCAAATATGTTTTCAACAGTGCTTTTTAAGGCAAAATGAAACAATATGTTTTCTAGTAATTTTTGTTGCGGGTAAGCGCAACTGTGTGTATGTGGGGTGTGTGTTTATACTATCCTGGAGTGTGGTCAGCTTTGTTATTTTTTATGGGTAGGGCATGTGTGTTCATGAAGGCATAAAATGCCGTGGGGTTCCTAGTAGTTCATGGTTTGCCTCCTGCCTCTTCCCAAAGCTGAAAGATTTTACTTGGGGAAACTGAAATGTCTCTGAAAAGTCATGATTTAATGAGGAAAAGAATTGCAAATAATGCAAAGATGGAAAAGGGAATCCTTAAGAGATTCCATGCTTTCATTTGCTAAAATAATCCCTGCAGAAAATCTCCTCATTTTACCTTTTCCCCGTCCAGCCTTCGTTCTGTTGTTCTGACTATTTCTGTATAAAGTGAAGAAGCTGATGGTCTGGTATAAGCAATAAGATCACAGGACTTTTGATACTGAGTATTGGATCAGTTGTCATGTCATGACATACATATTCATAACCTAGCTGGCCTTGTAGTCGATTTATGCATAAGGGACTGATAAGAAAAAAATTGATTTATGATGATCTCAAAAACATGGTCTCCCAAGATGTATTCTGCAGCTTTGAGACCTACCGTTTAGGCTCTATTAATTTTACAGTGCTGTCTGGAATTATCCATCTGTTTAAAGGTTAACTGTCTTTACACTTTTGAAATGGGTAGTTCTGTTTTGGTTCTTGCTTTGTTCATGCCAGGGATTTATAAATTATTAAATCTATCACTGCACAAAAAGACTGAAATTGGTTGCCGGATTACAACATCTACTTATTTCAAACTTTCTTTAGCAACTTTTGGATATTATCTTAAATACTCCCTGTTAAGTGCTGGGAGGAAGGGAAATGTTGAACCCAATGGCATGTGTTGTACAATTCAATGAACTTTCTGCAAGAAAACACCATTATTATCACACAGATGTTGTCATGTGCCCAGAGGAGCACATCAGGCAAAGCTCCTTCAACACAGCAGCGTACCAGACAAACTCTAGCATTTGGTCACACAGTGAGAGAGGTGGTGGGGTCTCCTGATTGAGAAAGAGCTACAGACAAGACCCATAGAATTTGATCTTTTATTATTTGAGTAAATCAGTCAAGCTATAATGTTTTTTTTTCCTTTCAGTAGTGTTGCTTGAGTGGGTAAGGCCATGGCCCTGCTTTGCCCCTTTCCTGTCAGGGCAATTGAGCTGGTTGTGCTTGTTTGGAAACTCGTTGTTGGAAGGGAACTGGAAAGAAGTGGGAATGGAGCTGTGATGTGCGTGGGGTGGCTCTGAGTCCACGTGCCTCCCAGCAGGAACCCACCATCCCTTGCTAGAGAGTCCAGCTGTTGTCTGGAGTGAACAGCAGTGTGGAAAATGACTTGGAGGTCCATGGTTCTACTCACGCAGGAATAGGCTTGTTGGCTTTATGGTGCTTGTTGACAATAATTAATCTATAGGTGACAAACACAAAGTTCTCCATCATCTCTTCTACAAAGCACCCTTCTGCCAGTGCTCTTCAGCAGCTGGGCAGTTGCTTTCATTTTTAGCATGTGATCATTTGAAAAGCCAATTTACGTGCATACAGCTAGCAGGGAAGAGTGAATTTCTGCAGAATTTTCTTTTGTGTTGCATGCACATGTGTGGGTTTCTGTACTGCAGCTTCTTGTCAATGCTATCCAGGCTTGTTGATCCATTGCAAGAGGTACCTATCACAGTCTTGGTAACTGTTGGGCAGTGACATTTTTATTGAAGTTGTAATGTCTTGTCTTGTGTCTGTGTATATTTGTTTGTCCAAAATATTGCAGATAGATCAGAAATTTTTCTACAGAGCTAAGCTTTAAAAAAATCCCAGTATTAATTTTCAAAGTTGATTTTGGACTCTTAGTTAACTTTGGCTGCAGTGTACAAGCTCCAGTAGCAACTTCCTTTCTCACAGCACAGGAGACCTATTCCCTGCTGCTTTTGGACAGATACTAACCCAGGAGAGTCATTTTGCTTCTCTTTCTTGCTGGATCAGCAAAAGCAGAAATATTGCCTGTGCAGTATCTCTTGTATATAGAATGAGTAGCTCAGCTTTAGTATAGTTCTGTGAAAGACTATTTCACAGAAAGAATGTTTCTTGAAGTATTATTCCATCCCACAGCTTGAGAAACTCTGCATGAGCATTCATCATCTGATGATAGCCAGCCATGGGTGAAGAAGTTTGTTACACAGACTGATAAAGGTTGAGCAACTACTGTTTCCAGAAAGTCATATTCAGAGGTTCATACACTTAATATTCGGATACTTGGCATTTGCATGTATAAAACTGGAGAAATTCCCAAGAGAATACTGAATAAATACCTTATGATCTGGTCCATTAACTTCACTGGAGAGGTCAGCTCTAGAACTATTAGAAAATAGCATTTTGCCCATATATAATCTGTTTTTCTTTCATTTAAAACTGAAAATGGACAGCCTTTTTTCAAAGACGTTCAATTGTTAAACTAAATGATTTTAGTTTGTGTTGGAAATTGAAGTTCGCAGGTTTGAAGTTCTTGCATTTACAATGTAAAGTTGAAAATTTCTACATAAAAAGACACTTTATGTGAAATAAATTATTTAAATGAACTCCTAATTTTCCAGTGAAAGCCCAATTATGTTGGAAAATTTTTAACCATTTTCTCAAGAGTAGAATCCTCAAGAGAAATGAAATATAGCTGGTATATTCTCTCAGAATCATAAAACCCCTCCAAAGTTAGAGGATGCCTCAAGAGTTCATCTAATTTACTTCTCACAGCATGCAATGCTACAGACAGAAAAAAAGATAATGATTTAAATGATCATAATGAAGAGTTTAAATTATTATTATTATCAATGTATTTTAAACAAGCGCTGATTTCCAAACCACTGGCAAATAACTGTTTCCGTGGAACTTCTAATGTATGACTTTTACCTTAACCAGCCGTGTGATTTATTTTGAATTCATATTTCTTTTATGTAGTGCTCAGAGATTCCAGCTAGGAACAGGGTCCTGTTGTGCCAAAGGGTGCATGGATACAGAATTTATCAAGAAGCCCCATGCTGAAGGGCATGTCATCTCAAGAAACCCATCTCAAAAGTCTTCCTTGAGATCATACTTCTTCCTAGAAGATCTCCAATACACTCTTACATATGTTTTTGGCAGTAAATAACATGTTCTTTTTGAAAGGGAGCAACATTTGTAATTTCAGTTTTACCAAAGATTGCACAATATGGGTTGGGCTTGCCAATGGATAACATCCATAAATGTAAAATGTCAGTCTACAAATTACCAATCCCTTCCTGAAGTGCTATGGTCTGTGAGCAGACAGGGTTTTGCTTTTTAAGTAACAAGCGAGTAAGTGAGATGTTGTTGTAGGAGATAATTAATGAAAAACAAACCTTGTGGCTGTGATTGCAGGAGCTGTTGTGATAAATACAGGTAAAAATTGCGAGTCTGAAAATAAAAATGCATTTATTCAACAGCTTTCTTGGCCACAATGTAATTGAAAAGGATGCTGAGATCTCATTACTGCTGAAAAGGTCTCCTCACTATGCGGAAATGTGGACATAAAGCAATAGGGGAGAGCTGAACATTAAAAACATTGACCTGCTTCCTTTGGCTCTTGATTAGTCTGGGGATGAGGAAGATCTGCACACCCATCTGGCAATCTCTTGTAAACATTGACTTCTAGGGAGCAATGCCATCCCACCAGCTCACAGTGGTGTCTTCCTTTGTTTCTGTCAGATTGTGGCATTTCAGAAAATGGCTGCCCTGCACATGCAAAGTTTCATCATTCCTTTAAAGAGCTTCAGATACTTTAGGCACAGCTCATTTGCCTAAACCAAGGTATCTGGGGCCATCTGAGACACCGTCGGCATCCTGCCAGTCCCTCAGCTGCCAGGTCTGGTATTGTCTGGGTCTCCTATAGGTCCCTTGTCATATCTCCCAGTTACCATGTGGATGCTTAGGGCATCTCTAACTGCAGGAGCTACTTATGTCTGGGCATGTAAAAGGTGCCCTTTCTGTCTCTGTGTCTGAGAGCACAGCTGCCATGCAATGGTGGAGCCATAGGCAGTCAGCAACCAGCCTGACTTTGGCACATGAGCAAGCCAAGAAACTTAGAAGCATCACGGTAAAGCTTGTTGCAGTATTGTCTTGGTGGAAGTACTCCAAAAAACTAAAGGAATTCAGGGCAAATGATGGTGGACTCCATGGCACGGGTAGATACTTGGGGCTCTCCTTTAATGATGTTGGAAGCTGCAATGTTCTGCAGAACAAGATTTGATCCTTCAGAAATCAACCTGTCGTTAAGTGGTCCCACTAAAAGAGCAGAAATCTGATAACAGAAGCTAAAGGAAAATAAACCATCAGCTTACCTAGCAGGGAAAGCAGCTCTCTGAGCACAGCTGGAAGATTGCAGGAGACAGGGAGGAAGAGATGGGTGCACATACAGTGAAGTGCAAGGCCTTGCCTGCCATTCCTGTGGTCCTTGCAAAGGTCTATCGAGCTGTCAGACCAACACCGTACTGTGAAAAGTGCAGAGTTAAAGCACGTGGCCCCAAGTGTAGCTTTTGAAGTTTACAAGCGAGAGGTGGAAATTAGAAAACAAAACCCACTGTCAGCCCAGACCGGCTGCTTATGTGGGAGGGGGTTGCACTTTTGGCTCTAATGCCAAGAAACAGACCAAAGCTATTTCTCCTGCGTCTGAGCTCCAGAAAGTGCTTATGAAGAAGCAAAGAGGACAGGCTGCAATTTTAGTGTGGTTCTCGCAGGACTGCTGTTGAACTGCCCCTGAGGATGGATGGCTGGAAAAGAAATCGTGACTGAGCGCATGGCATTAGCCTTGAAATTGTTCCTTATGACTTGTATCCTTTTCTGCTTTCAGATAATGCCTGTAAAACATGGCATGCTAATATCAATTTCATTTGTCTGAGAAGTACTTGGAATTAAGGCCGCAAGCATCAGCAAACAGCGCCAGTGACCATGAGCCATATCCTGTCTGCCTCAGATGCCTGGCTTAAGCTTTACTTACTGTTACTTCATTTGCCTGCCTGTGGAGGGACCTGAGGAGTGGCAAGTCACCTTAAGTGCTCCCTGCTGTCCCAAATTTGGATGCAGCAGCTGCGATGGCACCAGTTATCCGGCATCAGTAGGCAGCGTGAGCATGGCCTCCAGCACTTGCGACACAGACCAGCCTGCTGCTTCTGCTACCTCTGCTCTGGAGGTGCTTGCGCAGCATTTTGAGTCCAGGTACACGTAGGCAGCACTTTGATATTAGATGGGAATAAACAGGCACAGGCTTGACTGAAGCCTTAGTCTATCACTCTTTCGGTTACTTTATACAAATCTCTTAATAGCTGATGTGATAAGACTGGTGGTGAAAATACGCTTGACTTTGGGAAAAAAAGGCATTAGGAGGAAATGGAGAAAACATGGAGTTTTACCACTGAAGCAGCCAGCAGCTGACTTGTTACAATACCATTTGCTAATGATAGTGCTAGGGGTAGTGACGCGCCTGAGGATATTTTTCCAATCCTTCCACCTTTCCCCTGCTCCTGCTCCCTCTCTGTTCAAAAAGATGTTTTCTTGCTGGATGCTAGTGCAAAACCTCTCTAGCAATCCTCAGAACTTGCTGGGCATGTTTTTTGTTAAGTGCCAGGTGGTGAAATAAAAAAAGACAAGCGCACAGAGACTTTTTGTTACTGTGATTAATTTTCATGTTCTTACAACTCCTGATCCTGGCTGCATCCCGATGTGGAAGATTCAGCATTTAAATAGCATTCAAGGGTTACTATTGATCAGGGGGGCTGGGGGGAAGTGCATTTATTCCTCCTGGATTACTCCTTCTCCTGCTTTGTAATTATTTGTTTCCACTTGTAGTGGATTTTGTTATTTAGTGTTTAAAACTAGTTTAATTAATCTCTTCTGTTGTTGTTGTTTTGAAAATGTGACAGACACTCATGAGATAGATAATGGATTGATAAAGAACACTTGAGGGGACCCTGGAGTGCTCATCATTTGCTAGGTAGGGTATGTTAAACATAATACTGGTAAGATCAAGCCCTCCAGGACAAAAAATGAAAGAGGCATTTAATTGGAACACTTAGCAATCACAAAACCAAGACAGAGGTTAAATTGTTTTGAGCAAGAGAAATTAATACATTAAAGGTTACATTTCCAACTGTGAGGCTGCAGAGCCAGGCTCTTATGCAGTGTCAGAATTACATAAGGCAGAAGAAATGGCTCTGAAATGATTGTGGAATCATTAACAAAAGCCAAGGCAGAGTAAGACATTTCCCAGCAGGAGGGTGTGAAGAAGAATAAAGACATGGAGAGAGCTCATTAAGAATGAATTGCAGACCATAAACATTTGAAACCACTAAGTGTGGAGTTCTATCTGTTATCTAATGACTCAGAAATTATAAAACTAGCAATGACTTTCAGAAAAGGAGTTGACTTTGCAGGAGGTTGTTTGCCATTATGAAAAAAAGGTAATTTTTTTTTTCTAGTTGGGGGAAAAAAATAAAAATCCTTCATCTTTGTAAATCAGCACAATTTAAGCAACTTCATCTATACCCCAGAGAGATTTCCTTCTGTATAATTACACATTGTCTCAGATTTAGTAACAAGGATGTTGAAATGGAGGAACTGCGCATAGAGGATGAAGGAAGAGACAAGAGGTTCATTTCTTACCGTCTGACTGCAAATGATTAACCTCTTCATCTTTGAAAAGATCTAGCAAGTGCTGAGATCTCCCTAATTAGTGGGAATTTCATTTTTTTCATTTTGATTAAGGTCTAGACCAGTCTTTGCCTGATAAACAAATGATAGTCAAAGAAACAAGGGTGAATTAAATGCACTGACCAAACTCTGTCTGGTTTATTTGGTGTGGCCTCAGCAGATCTACCCAGAGCCCCGAAGGCGGCAGATTATCTGGCACAAGAAGCTTATTTTTTAATAATTGTACGTATGATGCAACCATTGCACCAAGCTACCAGGACATTCCTCCAGTCTCCCTAAATGGTGCAGAGTGTTTTCCTATGTATTGAATTTATACTGCAAAGGTTTCCAAACTAAGCATCCTATGGGATGAGTTGAGGGAGGAATAGAACAAGGGGCAAACAAACAGGTTTAAAGAGTGCCATGACAGAAATCCCCAGGGGTAAAAGCAGTTAGAGGTTTGGGGAGCAGAACTGTAGGGAAAATGGCCATTACAGGTTGCTGACAGGTTACAGAAAAGTTATAGAAGCAGATCAGTGTGGTCTACCCTAAATTCATTTGGTTTTCAATTTTTCTGCTGATATGAAAATCTTTCATGACGAAATAAGTTGTCCTGAGTTAAACAAAACATTTCATTATCGTTATCTTCAACTTTAATCCTTCTCTGTTTAAGCTTTGGTCCACTCTGAAATAAAAGGTACCTTCAAGGGAAGCTTGTCATTCCTTAGCTGTTAAGATTCAAAAACATCAAAGTAAAATTTTAACAAATGACTCTTTTTAAAAAAAAAATGAAAAATTGGTCAGGAGCACACATTCCTCCACACATTCATCAGAAATTCATGAGTGTTGTGGTTTACCTAAATTTGCATTTTGAGGCAAATAAAACTGGCAACCCAAAGTGCCACCCCGCTTTGGTGTGAAAATGGAGAAGGACGAGCTCTGGGAGAAGGCAGGCGGGGAAGGTGGGATGACTGTAGAAAGGTCAACAGCAGAATTAGCTTCCATACTGTAGGCACAAAAATTTCTCATTTGTGGTGGATGCAGAGATAGCTAAATGCATGCAAGGTCCATTTAATGGATCCGGTTTATAAAATTGGCTGCTACTTTCTGACCAGCATTTATTTTGATGGTTGAATGACTTACGGTTCCAATTAAAAGCAGCTAGATGTCTAACTCGGAGACTATGGCTATAGAAAATAGCTCGCCTATGCACGGTTTTCATTTGTGCTTGTATTTAAAGAGTACACATCTGAACCGGAGTAGGAGCTATGAGTAATTCAGGTCAGCCGAATTTACCCGCTTGCCTGCTGGGCAAGCTGGGCTTTGCTCCCTCCTCCGAGAGGGGAGCTGACCCACCGCTGCCTGCACCCGCAACTGCGAATGGGCTGGAAGCTGGAGGTGACATTCAGGTGTCAATCACAGTCCTGCTGTGTATCAGCCCGAATGGGAAATACCCTGTCTGCAGCAAGGACCTGGCACGGGGATTTTGCTGCCGGAGAGAGCGCTCCCCATGCCATCCCGAAGACACTCACGTGGTGAAATGTCAGTAAACATTTTTCTGCTCCTAATACTTTGCTCCCCTTGGCAAGTACACCTACCTGTGTCATTAGAGAGACAGCCCTCTTGCAGTGACGGGGGGGGNTCTCCTGTTGTTTCCAGGAGACATGGAAAATTAAAATCAACGGTCCTGGAAATGACTGGGACATACTAGGGGAAGGTGTGCGAGTAAAATGGCAACAAGAGCATACGTCCTTTCTGGCATTGTCCGTCAGCATGAAATAATCCCGTGGAAATATTCAAAAAGCTGTGTATTGTAAGGATCTATGTTAAGATCACGAAGTTCGGCTTGTCATTCAGACTTCAGAGGGGAGCTCATTTGTGAACAGAGGAGGGAAAGGTCTGGAATTCATAAGAACAGGAGGGGGAAAAAAAAAAAAGGACCCTGAAATTTCTTTAATAAATAACCAGGATTGAACAGCTCCAGCAGGCAGACCAGAAGTGACAGTGAAATGTAACGTATCACTCAGGACACCATCAGGCATTTCCCTCCTGCTGCTGTTTGAGGATCTCTAGATGCTGCAGGAAGAGGTTTATTGTGGTGCAGATTTGCTGCAGCGTGTGCAGCGTACTGCAATAACAGAGATATTTCCAACGGTCTTCGCTGCAATACCATGTACTGTATGTACTTAGCTGAAATCAATGGGACATGTAAATGAGAATAGGCAGAATCCCTTCTACGGTGAGGAACAAAGCATCTGTGCTATCCTAAGCAAATAAAAGGATCAGCTCATGCAGGATACACAAAGAGCTGTGACCGCACTGTACCGTGAGGGGTCTGTTGTGAAGTTGAATATGTGTAATTTCCTAGTGGTTTGGGCAGGGCAAGGGTAACTTAATACAAAGCAAGTGAGATCTTTGCATGCTTCTAGCAGTGAATATTGGGGAAAAGGCATAAAACAGAGGTTTGATGAAAAACTCTGTGTTAGGAAAGCAAAATCTTTAATGGGAGGGGAGAAAAGAAAGGTTGCATATATATAACTACTGAATAAACAAATTATATGTCGAGTCTAAATGATTAATTGCCCTGAAGAAATATATGGAACAGGCCAAACTGGAGAGAAAAGCAAAAGCATATTTCAAGGACAAGACAAAACCAGACCCTAAAAGGACCACGGTTTTCAGAAATCCCCCCCTTGAAATAAATGTCCTTCTAAACACCCACATGCCCCTGACTAAACAAAATTCAAATAATAGAATAAAGCAAAAACCAGTGACTTAAGGGGGAGAGGAGGGTACAGAAGAGGGAAGGAGGGAAGAAATACACCAGATAAAGAGAAAATATACAGTGTAATATTTCATCTGCTGATATACCACAGTGAAACATAAACTAATCCTCATTCATATGGGAATATTCACTCAGAATTTACTTGTGGCTTTGGTACTTTTTCTTGACTGGTTAGATTCCAGGTCTTCTGGAAGACCTGGAAAATTTGAAAACACAAATGTAGATAAGAATTAAGTGTATCAATTCACTGCTGAGTTGCCAGTTCCTCCCTCTCCCATAAAAAAAATCCCACACCTTGCACACTGCATACCTTTGTGCATGTATATAATAAAATAAATATGTTTAATGTAGCCTTACAGCTAGGGGTCATATGGATATACTTACATACATTCACACACAATACCCGTCGCTCGGTTAAGTACAAGGGAAAAAAAAAAAAAAAAGATTTTCTTTGAAGACCAAAAGTCAGACCCAAGGTAACAAAAGTAAAGCGTAATTTACCCTGTAGTTAAAAACCAAAGGAGTCTTTTTACTAGGGGGCTGCTGGTTCTATTCATGCCGTTCCAGAAGAATATAAAAGAGACGCTTTGGGATTTTGAAGTAAAAATTCACAACAGTATGTCTTTACTTTTTTCCCCCTTCAACCAAGACATCTTTTGCTGGAGTCCTTTATCTAGAGCTTTGTATACATATTTTTAATCCTATACAAAAATGATAGGATGTCAAGAAGGATCTATAATAACACCATTTTTTTTATTTCACTTCAAAGACTTGGCAATTTCTGATCCATGTGACATTCACACTCCTTCAGGGTCAAACAACATCTTGCAGCCTTCATAAAATGATTAAATATTTTAAACAGCTCCTGCTTATACCTCCATCGCCCCTCGAGACTGATACTGTTATCGTTTTTGTCAAAGCCAGTTTCCATCCGCATTTGTCATTCCTGCTTGCATTTATGAGTTATCAATCGCCACGTCAAAATGCAAAATAACTGATGTTCTCTGGGCGGGATTGGATGGTCTATCTGGGGCTTTTAATCAATGCTGATTTTTATTTTCCATACCCATACATAAATCTTTACCATTCTGGGCCACATATAATGCGTTTGTACAAAACGCAGTGACAGAAGCAGTAGTTATATTATCAAACATTATACCTCGGGGCTAACTGAGTATCAAGGGCTTTCAAAAGGGAACATTGGGAATTACTGTGCAGGAGAGATGACTGCAGGAGAGAATATAAGGGATTGGTTGTTGCCATTTATAAATCAACATCATGCAAGCTAATCCTTCTCACTTAAATGCAGCCCAAATACTTTTCCTGATACTCTGAAACTCAGCCCTATCTATTTTTTTTAAAGCTTGCATAATGCACACGAACAATGGTTATATGCATTTTCTTATTTCTTGAACTTTTCCCTAGGGATCTATATAGAAACTGTGCTGCCGTGTTGGTTTTTTTCTCCCCAAGGCCTACAAGCCAGTAAATATCCTCTTTTTAATCATACCTGAATTATTAGAACTCTTTCCGCCCCCATTTTTTTGCCTGAGCCACTATAATAAAAGGGAATGTGCTTCATTCACTAAAAAGGGTATCTGCCTCGTTTGTTCAATGAAGATTGCAGCCAGCTTTAGAAATAGCTCATAGTCCATGCCAAGCGGGCTCCAAGGGCCAGGTCAGGGATAGTTTGCAGTCAGGATTGCAGAGGAGCTGAGTGCTGGGCTCCCTGGGAAAACCGGGCACCATTGCAAGAAAGAAAAGGTGAGGGGAAATCTCCCGCCTCCTTTGTAGGGACATCTGTGTGTGCTGCATGATGCAGGTCCGGTTACCACACTCCTTGCCAACTGGAGCTCCCTTCTAGCTGGAAAAATGTCCGAATTGCTAATAATGGCAATAATTATTTTTACCAGTGTTGAACGAAACTGCTTGGGACTCCCCCAAGCGTGACATGCTTTCAGGCTCAAGAAAAGTTGCAGGGTGTAATTGTGCCTGTGAAGTTCTTCCTTCCTGCTTTCAGTGCTGGGAGGGCTGAAGTCTTGATAAGATCTGCAAGATAAGGGGCTGTAAGTGGTGAGCAGGCTCTTTTCCTTTTCTTTTGTAACTAAGCTTTCTGCCACAGGACCAAAACCTTTTTATCAAGTTTTCTGCAAAACATTTTTTGGAATAATCCACTTCTATTAAGTGATTTCCTCTATTGTGTACACAGGCTTAGAAAAAAATTGTTTATAAGCCTTTTTTACCGAACTGCTAAAGGACACTCACTCTGGGTATCTCCTGAAGGAAGGTTACCAAAATTCTTTCCATTACAGGCTAATATGTTTTATTCCTCATTAGCTAGGACAAACAGGACAGTCTTTGAATTGCAGAGGTCACCTTATTTTATGTTTGTGACAAACTACGGTGTTTGCACTACGATGAAGTAACCTTGATCATCAATTCCTACTCTGTGTCAGGGTCAAAGTGGCAAGTGTAATGCAAAAATTAGGTTAAGGTGACTAGAAGAAAGGTCTCTGACAACCCTTTGGGAGCCCAGTGTTACCAACCACCATTTTCCAACATCTGTGAAACTTTTCCAGGAAAAAAAAAAAGTACTGTACTGTATTGAAGCATAAGAAGCACCAAAGTAAGAACATGGTTCAAAGTTTATTCTGTTAATCTTTCTGGATATTTATGCCAAACACAAGAAGTACCCAGCTGCAAAGTGTTCCAATTGCTGTGATTCTGCTCTTCAAGTATGGGTGANCCCCCCGCCCCCTTCCCAACCCCCAGCCTTCCATGCAGATGCACAGCTTGCTTGGCCACTTCCTGAGGCCATAGTTGAAGACCCCAGGTTGGGTGGGGAGAGCACTCCCGTCATCTCCTGGGAGTCACCCTGGAAATGCTAAACTGGAAAGGTAGCAGCAACCAAACCCCTTGCATTTGCAAAGTGGTCTGTAGTCACAAACATCTCTCTGAGTGTTTGGAGAGAAGAAAGCTTAAATGAAGACTAAAACGTGGTTTGAGGACTAATAGTTTATATAGCTATGTGTTGAACAAAAATGAATTACACATGGGTGTTTTAATTAAGAGAGGAGAGGTTATCTTTTCTGTAAACTTCAAGAGGAATCTTTACTGGTACCATCCTTCAGTCTTAATGAATCAGACTCCCTCTGATAATACGAACTACTTGGTGTGAGTAAGAATACCGGAATTCAGCCTCTACTATTTTGCTGGGATTCCTGGTGACGATCTTGTATGCTTGTTTGACCTGAGTAGTCAGCCCTCATTTTAAATTCAGGTTTGGACTCTGCAGATGTAGTTAAATTCTCTTGGTTCTCCTGTTTCTGCTGATGGTTGGGATCATCTATGTTTTGGATCTCGTTTGGTTTGTAATGTATTTTATCTGGCAGCTGCATCTCCTGCACTCTTCTCTGGCTTGCCTAGATGAGTGGGTGGTTCTCTGACTCCTGGCATGCAGAATGATTTTTTTTTTAACTTCTCCTTTTGGCTTCCCATCCTCTACAGCGGAAGTCACATTAAATTCGCTTTAAATAGCTTCTCTCAGTTTTGGCCTTCAAAAAAGATGGATTGTTTTGAACAGTTTTAGTAATAAAGTGCATTTCTTCCCCCTAAGATTCTGAGTAGCGAATTTCCATCTGTGTCAGAGACCAGTGATGCTGCTCGGCTTCTGGGACCCTTTGGAAAATACAGGCAAAGATCCCGCTAATCACCTTTATATCTGTCTGTGGGACTTGCTTTTCAGTCACTAATCAGCAGATATTACCTAATGCTTAGATTTTGCTGTTTTAATAGTTAAAATTAGTGTCCAATGGAAAAATAATATGGAGCTTCTCCACTATCTCTCCTTCTGCCCGATTCATCTACAAGAAAATTAGCGGGAGCTATCCCTCAGAGTTTTGTATGTGGAGTCAACTTTATTTTTGCAAGTGCATGGTTCGTGGGTGATGAAGACATGAATGGTTAAATTGAAGCCATTGTGTTCCGTTGTCACTTCTCAAATTAATTATGAACCTAAAAATTCCAGGATTTGTCAGTCCAACGATCTCAAGGAAAACATCTCAGCACTGAATTTGTATACAGGTTCCTACCAGGAGAAAAATAAATTGACCTTCAGACATGTTATGAGCTATGTCAAGTCAAAGTTTTTTTCCCCACCTTGGACACTCCTGAAAGGATGAGGGTCAAAACTTCCAGGAAATCTTTTCAGAAGGAACTGAGATTTCATAAAAATATGCTCTGCTCATGCTTCTGACTTAAATAGTAATAAAGATGCTCTATCTTATGTCTTTGAGGAGAGGAAATTTGTAAGCAGAATGAGAGAGAGGTTTACTAGTTTAAACTGAAGTAAGAAATCTCATTGCTAGATTACCAGCAATTTGCAATTTTGCTAAAATGTGTAAAATGACAAGGTTTCTCTTTATCAAAGAAAATGATCCATCTTGGGTCATTTAGCAGTAGCTATAAATATAGGCATGCTATCAATATCTAATCTGAATCGTTGCTCTTGTCAGAGGACACAGTACTTAAAAGTGCTTCGTTTTCAGATCCCACTCCCTCCTTCAGTTTAACACCTGCGGTGCGCAAACTTCACTGATTTTAGGGTCCACTCTTTCAAGGCAAGCCCTCTCCCTTTACCCTGCACCCGCCATCCTGCCCTCCTAGTAATACATGCTGGTAGATTAGCGTGAGGGACCTTGATTGTGTTTCACCGTCACTCCTCTGGGAGAGAAATGAGACTTGGACCACGGTCACGTTGCTCCAGATGTACCTGCCCGAACTGCGCCGTGTCCCCCCTGCTTTTGCACAGGCACGGCTCTGCTGGTTGCAGGGTGTTTGACATTGTCAGTATCATGAAGAAAATTAGTAAACCTCACATGTCCTACCCATTTGGGAAGAAATAACAGGGCCTCCAGAGACTATACTGTGGCCAGAATTATGATTCTGTATTCAGCCTTTTGGGGCTTTTCAGCTCCATAATGGGATAGAGGACAGCCTCAGCAGTCCAAGGAAGGGTCTCTTGATTGCCTCTGCTATGCGATTGAAAGAAGTGGCATGCATAAGCCGCTGACTCTACACTACATGAGTCTTAGTGGGACAGGGAAAGAGAAGACTGGTATTAACTTTGCTTTCTGAAGAGGTCTTGGCTCAGTTGCTTTACTAATTTGCATTTAAAATATCATATACTTGCAAAGCAAGCCTAGTAACACAACCAGAAATATCTGCTGTACACCACAATATGAAAGATATATTCTGGATCGAGGGATGCAACTATGTATTGAGGGGTAGATTTACTTTTGTCTTTCCTTTTAATTATTATGTAGTTTTCCCCCCCAAATCACTTCTTTAACCTAAAAATAGCTTTATTTGCTATTAAAATAACAGACTTGTAAGTAGACGGTTTAAAATAAATTAAAACCCTATAATTTCACTGAGTTTAATCTGTATATGTAAGAACAGAGTTAAAGTGAAATTCACATCTGTGGCAAAATTCCTCTTCATTTCAGTGGGGTCAGGACTGCACATTTAGATTCATATCCTCCGATGAGATGAAATGTCATAGCACCATTAATTTTTGTTGATCTAAAAAAACCATCACCATCTAATGTTCTGATCCTAAGCGTCTGAAGGCAAACTCGCATAAGGCTGGTCTGAGTGCAGGAGAATCATAACATGGGTGATCATTTTGAACACTCCTCTTTTGCAGGAGAAAGGGTTGCCAACATCACATTCCTGGGCAGAATTTACTGTGGAAATATTGGCTACGTGTAATATGTGACAATTACAGTTAATTTTACTCGAAAGTGTCAGAATCGGCACGTAGAAAGGCAGAAGGACCTTACCAAGATACACCAATGTTTAAGTGAAGAAATACGTTACTGTTAAAACCAAGGTCCAAACATCTTAAAACTTTAAATATGAAAAATGGAGAGTATAAAAAAGTAATATGGGAGAACTGCAGAGAGGAGGAAGGGACTGTGGAAGACAGAAGGTCTAAGGTAAGGTGAAGTAAGTCTGATAAATGTGGAAGTGCCAATAGCAAATAAACAGAAGATAGCCTTGTATGTCTATATATATGTATGTGTTGGGGGATATTAAAATTTCCAAACGCATGCAGAAGCATGGTAAATCCAGTAACTTTTGGTCATATACTTTAAAACTCTGAATCCGAATTACATGCAGATACTGTTATAGACCACTGAGAGTCTGACTACCAGGAAATACTGATGGCTCTGTCTCATGGTCCTAAGGGCATCTCTTAACAGCATGTGGTCAAGAGAAAACCAGCAGTATCTGAACAGTTTGTGCTCCTAGAGCTTTCTTACCAAACATATACCTTTTTCTTCACCTGTGGAAAGGACATGACCAAGTCCAACCCAAGGTTTCTCCTCAACACAGCTGATAGAAACCTTTTTTCTTCTGAAATGAAGGAAGAGGTAGTTATGATTTTTAACACTATTGTAATTAGAGGAGTTTGCTGTCTCCATCAAGTAACATCACCTTCCACCTTTAGGTGTGTGTGTGGAAACCAGCCAACTGCACTTGGGCACCAGAGTGATAGGAAAAATGAGGCATTTTAAATAAAATAAAAGCCCCTTGTTATGACAAGTGACTAAAACCCACAAATGAATGCAGAAGTCTGCTATTTAATGTAGTGTATGCTGATATTTAAGCAGGTCTATATCTGTCAAACAAGCCTCTTTTCTAAGACTGGCACAGACTGTTCTGCGTTTGGTTTCCAGAATCAGCAAATTACATTGGCAGAACAAAGCTGTCATATTTGGTGGTATTTTGTTACATCCATTATCTCACTTAAGTTTAGACATCTCCTAGCACAATCAGATCCCACTTAAAGACTGCCTTATTTTGCAACATTAACAAAATGACAGGCTGCTTAAAAAAAAAAAAAGTTCATTAGCAAGCAATGAGTTGGTGGAAAAACTGCACTGCTGCTCCAAATATGAAGAATGAAAGCATGAAATGCTGTAACCTTTCCACAGCAGGCCAAGAGCATACATCAAGACTGCATTTGACTAAACAAGGGTATTAAATGGCTTCAATAAACAGAATTAAATAGAATGAAAAAAATCATGGATACTTTGGATTTGATTAAGGAGGTGTTACCTCAAGACCTTTCTGGAAGGGTTGGTACCATACACCACTTATATCTCAATAGTGACATATATGGGGCTGTCATAAATAGTGATATTGGAAAGTCTTTGCCAGCCGGAAGACAGTAGGTATAGAGCAAGACTGTTGCAGGGCAACCTGCCTTTGAAAATGAAGATTATGGCATGGTGTTTAGGTGTTTCTTTTTGGTTTTATTTTTCTGAGGCCTACTGAGGGTCAGTTTCTCTTGAAAAGTGAAATTTAGTTTTAACTGACTCTTCAGAAGAATAAAAAGACAGCTGCTATCCTGAGGTTAGGGGTTGAGGGTAATGGTGGTAAGTTGCCACACTCTGGTTTATGTACGGATCAGAGTGACAGAGCCGTTTCATTTTTAAACAATTTCCCATTTTCTTGTCACCTTCTTGTTTTTTCCCTTGGAAGGATGGACATGTCCTGGTCTGGCGGTGAGGGATAATGCACCCATCACAGAGGTGAAGTGATATCACAGGCCACACAGTCATGACCCAAGAATACCTTTCTGAGCTGGAGACAGAGCATCACTGATACCTTTCTTCTCAGTTGCACTGCAAACATCCAAGCTGTGATAAGCCAGTAGTCTGTAGTGCATGGCCACATACGGGTATACTACAGAGCGGCTGAGGAAATGTGGGTTTTATCACAGGGGTTAAAGCCACACTGTGCACCCAGGGAAATGTACTACCAATTTAAGGTGGCCCTGCAAGACAAAGTATCCCAAGCACCACCAAGGGCCTTTGCCAGGGCATATCTACATGCAGATACAGGCTTCCACATTCACCTGACACCTACAGAAGCAGGAGTCTGAGCATAGATAGGTTTTCTTGGTCACTTATTCAGCAGTTTTTAACCTCTCAAGGGGAGAAGCATTCCTTGAAAAATTACTGGATGCTCAAAAAAGGTTAATTTCAATGTTCTTTTGTTCTCTGCACCTTAAATAGTACAAAGAGTTTCAGTGATATTATGGACCTGTAATTACAGGGCTTGGGGGACAACCTGTCTTTTCTGGTGTTTTGAATTCAATTCTGCTGCAATAACACAGACGAGAAAAGAACTTGCTGGCCAACCCTATCATTTTAATGAAATTCACACTTCAGGGTGTGCTCTGAAGAAGTAAGACTCACAACTGCTTATGAGCATCATATGGCCCCCACTCTTGCCACATGCACCCACGCATGCACAAGTAGATGCACACACACTTTAGAGGTTGCTGAGTTTATAAGCATATAGACAGTACCTGTCTACTGAGGTGAGCAGATGATCTAGAGCTGACTAAAATAGTTAATAAAGAACATTCAAAGTTTCGAACTGAACGCATTTACAAATGACGATTAAAAACTGTGTTTGGATGTGTGCATGTTTATGCACACACATATGTATTAAGGGAGGCAGGAGAGAGAGGTGTTTTTTTTCAGAAAGTGAATAATGTCATCGTTGATTTAATTAGCAAATTCTAGATGTGCTGACAAAGGAAATTTTCTTGGGAGATGCACTGTGTTGTGTCAGTGGTCTAAATGAATAGGCTGAGCTGAGTTCCTGGTAATAACAGATGAACAACACAACTCACCAAACCTCAAACAGTGCATAAATCAATTTGCTGGGAATTAACCACTCGCTTTAAAATTAGGGGTTACTTGACAGGGTTTCAGTGATTAGGTTGTCAGGGACCTGTATTTCTAGCTGGGATTTATCTTTCATTGATATAAGTACATCCCCTTACAGGCAACTGAGTGAGTAGGGGTAGCAATCCAAAGCACCAGGCTAGTTAGGCAGCACGGTTTTATTCTTTGTAAGTACTAGACGGCATTTGGAGGTGGACAAAGGAGGGCAGAACAGGGACACTTATCAAAAAGAAAATGTGCTGGCTTTGTGAACTACTAATAATGCCCAGGATATTAGTAGGAGAACTATGAATGAGGGGAAGCATTTCAGAATCCCTGCACATCACATGGCCCTTCTGTGTAATAAGGAGCTTAACAGTTTGTTAAATGAGATGCCGAAAAATGTTCAATTATACAGAGAAATTAATGAAAAGCAGTAAGCTACTTGGAGGTCACTTCATCTTGTGAAAGTTGAACATTCGTGTAGTATACACAGCCAGGGCCACCATTTTTATGATTAAACTTATATTCCCATATGCTTCAAACAATGGCAGATGGTAGACAGAGCAGTGAGATTAGGTACATATGGTAAAATGGGGGCAGGGGGGGAGGTATGGGACAGACAAAGCAAAGGATCATAGGCACTGACTTTCAAATCAGAATG
>VYZV01038970.1:110372-128257 GCA_013401275.1 Pandion haliaetus | reverse complement strand
ATAAAAAAGTTGAGTGGGGTATTTGATTGTATTTTTAAGTTCTCTTTCTACCCCTAGTATCTTTTCTTTCTTTTTGCCAATGGATTCAACCTTTTCCTGAAATTCCAGCTCATTCAAATCCCTGGGATAGCTGCGGATGGAGATTACTTTTGCTGTACAACTCCCTTGCATAGCCAGATCTTTAGTCATTTGATTTTTTTTTTTAAATTTCCTTGAATGCTTTTGATTGTGTGGGTGTTGCTCTACATGCCAGTATGCTTTGTGTCAGTTCTTTTCACTGCTTTGCCATTTATGCTTCATACCAATTCCTTTCATTGTAGTGCAACATTAAATATTTTCCTGTAGATCTTAAACTCATCAAGCACATAATGTTGGTTTAGTTTTTTTCGTTATTTTGTGTTTGTTTTTTTAAATTTAGTACACATCAAATGAAAAGACTGTAATCCTGGCTTGGTACTACCTCGATAGTAGGGAGGTCTCCTTCTGTGACCTTTGCACTGTTGTGCTCACAGGAAATCAGTTTTTCTGGAAGATAGGCTTGCTAAGTCTCCAGTCAAGCCTATATTAAAAGGCCAATGCATATATGCTGCATTTTATCATTATTATGCATATCACCACCAAGGCAGACTGTCATAGTTTTCAAACAATAATGCTTGCAAGTCAAGATTGTCAAAGCTGCTTAAGGGATTCAGATACCCCATTGCCATGAAGCTAAGTGGGGCTGTTTTGAGATTCTCAGTGATAGTGTTTACTCTAGGGAGTGCATGAGAAAACCTTATGCATGTAATACTTGCTTTCCAATGCAGATGCCTGAGTGGAGGGGCCCTGAATAGAGGCAGGCAGATGAAAATGGGGAGGCTTAACAGTATCCTGTCAAAAGAAATGATACATGGTGATGGGCTGGATTTTCAAACTCTGCTTATTTTGGTAACACTGTTTTTCAGTCCAATCTATCTGAAATGGAGAACTATAGATTGCAATGATACCAATGGCTGAGGTTAAGGTTGCTAGACATGGTCTATGGAAAGGCTATCTTGCCAGTTGTTTGGACCTCATCAAGCCTAAACTCTTTATGTGATGATTTCCATGCTGAGAACTGGCTTTGTTCAATCACGGGCGCAAGGGAGGGACAGTAAAAGAAACTAACAAAGGTAAACCAAAGAAGTTGGAATTGGGCAAAACGTACAAATAAGCCCAAGGACAATGACATCTGCATTACACTGTGGCTAAGAACTCAAAAGAGGAATGTCACAAAATACCAGGCACTGTGTCCCAAAACTTAGCCATCACCCTAGTTCCTAATCTGCATAGCACTGTCTCTGTGACGACATTACTTTTCATTTTAGGACACATGTCTGGTTCATTGCAAAGGACATGCTGTGCTGTGGTGATCTATCTGAATGATGTGGTGACTGTAGGTGGACATCCTCCTCACTTATGTATTGTGGGAATAAAAAGATGTCTCGTGCCTGGGACAAGGAAAGTTGGGGAAGAAAAAGGTTGTCTTCAGAGCTCTGTCAAAGGTGGGTGTCATGAAGAGTAAGTGGGTTCTTCCCTGGCTTCATGACCAGAGTTTTCATCTGATAACAGGCAGGTTGCCTCAGAAAAGGTCTTCCACAGGGAACCTGATTTTCTGGGATCAGAGCTCTGGTTGTTAGAGCTGCAGACATCCCACAGCCATGTGTGAGGTCAAGATGACCTCTGATCTGAACAGAGAAAGTACCGTGAACATGCAAAATACTCTAAAAATCAGGCTGTAATTTTTTGAGTTGGGAACTCCCACATTAAATGACATGTTTGAGAATGCTTTTATTAATCTCTGTCTCAGTCTTTATGCATGTAAACCAGAGACAGTGATTTCACATTTCTTCACAGTAGTATCATGAATGTAAATTCTTAATGGTGGCAAAAATCCTAAACAACTGTTATGACACCCCACAAATAGAAGGGGAGAAGAAAACAGTAATTTTGTATCCAGTGCAGAGCTGGACAGTGCATGAAACCACACACTGGATGATGAAGATAAAATATAATACTGAAAAGTAGCCCAGTTTCATGAGCCCTGTTCTCATTGATGAGGAAGATATTGAAGAAAAATAAGACATGATAATGTAACTAAGGACTGTGCCATGGCACATAGGCAGAAAGAGGCTAAATAAAGGTTTGTTACTGACCCTAATTCTGATATCTTTTGCTCATTTTCTGGTGAACCATAGCATTTTTTCTTTTATTTATGTTCTTTTATTTTTTTTGTTATTTTATGTTATTTTATTTATGTTATTTTTTAAATTTATGTTCTTTTATTTAAATATATGTGATTACAGATATTTGCAGATATACCTAGATACTCACACCTAATATATAATTAGATTCGTATTTACATATGCATGGCTTTGTAGGTGCTAAAGGGAAACTTTTCAATCTGGTGGTAAGAATGGGGTTTAGCATCTTACTTACTTACGCTGTGTGTATAATGACTCAAGGGCAAAATTTAGAGGTACTCATCAGTAGAAAATGGGATCTGTAGAGGATGGTAAATGAAAAAATATTCTTTAGTAATTTAAAAAAAAAAAATCTTTCTAACCCACATTTTTTTGTTCCTGGAGGTTCTATTGTAGGGCTCTGCATAACCACTGGTATTAGCTATTACTGGGATAAAGCAGGAAAAGGTAGGCTGATAGATGGATGTAGCTGCATTACAGACATTTTCCATAGTCACCCCTCTGAGGATGAAAGCATAAAAAAATGTGAAGGTGAAACTTAAAATGTGTATGGATGTTCCTTTTATCCAGGAAAGGACAACTAACAAAGCAGTTGGAGCACAGTATTTTCTTTGCAGGCGCTCCATCAGGCTTATAATGACACATCTTGGAATAGAAGAGTCACAGTGGACTCCCTTGCTTAACTGTCGTCATCACTTACCATTTGCAAAATGGAAGGCTTTCTGGTCCTGTCAGTGTGCGTGACTCACCATCGGTGACTCACAGAGAACAGGCGCGCTTTAAAGCCGTTTCGGCTCGTACTCGAGCCCCTGTGCACCATGTGGCATATGAAGTCGAAAGGATGCAGCAAGCCGTGCGCTCCCCTCCGCCCCATGCCTCACCCCTCACCCTCGGTTTCATGGCCAGAGTCACTACAAGTGACTGTTCTGGCAAACCAGGAATTTAGGAATTGTTCAATAATGTTAATTGATGGGCAGATTGCTCCAAGCCCACCTCTCTTTGCTTTTGGGTTGCTTCCAAATGTGAATCGCAAAGGGAACATTTCCAGCATAAATATTGGGTTTATTTGCCTCATGGCAGGGGATAGCACTCCTGCAAGACCTTGGAAGTTTGAGGACTGTATGGCTGTCTGAGGAGATGCTGAAAAAATTGATTTTCAGGCTGCCCAATTTACAAATCAAACTGGTTTTTGCTGTAGCAAGTCTTATGCAGTCTGTGGCGGAGAAACCTGCCTCTGATATCTTCCATCCTTCATGAAAGTGCTAGATTATGACTTTTTCCAGAACAAAGGGTCATGACTGAATGGATCGGTTTAGGGAATACACAAGTCAAATTTTCTTACTGGTAGAGTATTTGAAATTTGGATTGATTCCCACAAGTGGTGTGAAAAGCAAAATCTTCAGGCAGGTGCAGGGAGAAGGCATACAAATTTAACAAAGTGGAATTCAGCTGATCTATGCTAGGGCTGAATTCTTTAGATTTTGCATATTAAGACAGGGTTGTCCTTACGTCTTACCCACATTATATTACTACATTTTGTGGATAATAGGGTGAGTATTTTGGTGGATAATAGGATGAATACCCAACTCCCTGAGATTACTCCCTAATTATCAACTCAAATGCTTCATGAGACATACACTGCTAAATGCCTGAAACTACTGGACTCACAGGGGAACCTGTTCCTAACCCTTTTGGAGCACCTTGCCCTGGACTGAAATACCAGTACTTTGTATGTCACTGACTGTTGAAGAAAGCTCTTCCCTTCTCATTTATACCAATGCACAAGATGTTTACACCTAGATAAGCCTGCTGGCACTCCTCCAGTTTTAAAGGTCTGTTAGCCAAAGAAGGTGTAAGAATGGGCTGAGAACTAAAAAAAAAAAAAGAAAAAAGAAAATCGGCAAAATAATTGCTGGGATAAAACTTTGAATTCTCTTTGCTGTGCTTGCACTCTTCTTCACTCCACATGAATATTGTAATGAATGAATTGACTCATAAGAGTGCTTGTGGAAACAGCATTTTTAAATAGAGAATGGGTATATCTGCAGAGAGCATATATAAAACCAATAAGTGGTAGTACCCTACCCAGCAAAGCACTTCTCAGCCAACCTGGAAACAGAAATGAGGCCATGTGATTTGTTTGTTCAGACAAAACTAGCCCAGGCAGCTAGAAACTGGTGGCGAGGAAGCTGCAGAACAAGAAATATTAGTATAAATTATTCATTGTGGATCATTTCAAATAATGAGCAAATCTGAGAAAATAATGACCGGTTCACACACAATCCGCATGGAGGAAAAAAGCAGCTAAAATTGATAAAATTCTTTGTTACAAATTATTTGCTCTGCACTGGGTGTTGGCATAACAGACTCTGAAGCCTGACAGTGCCAGAATAATTAAAATATTAAAATGGCTCCATTTTAATCTTTGATCACATATCTAGATCGCGTTGCAGAAATGTCATGTTTACTCATGACTCATAATGAAGAAATGTAGAAATGTCATTATTAGAAACCCTGTTTTTACTGCATCACGTATCAGAATTCGCAGGCAAATCATTACATTTCCTTTTTCATTTTGCAAGCATTTGTTTCCTGGAGGAGCTGAGGCCCACATTTTCAAAACCAGAGGACCTCCTTATACAGGAAATCTGAGCCACCAGATGGCTTTCACTTTCCTGCCACCCACCACCCAATATTTGGGATGGCTCCAAACTCGCTGCCAGATTCCTACTTCTCCCCTCTTGCTCTAGAAGCCTGGCTCCCAATTTTATTGCACCCAGAGACTATTTATGATCAGTTTTGTAGCATATATGGAGAAAGAAATGATGAAAAACTTACTGCATCATGCTAGTCTTGTGTTGGTAAAGGGAAAAATTGCCTTCTTCAGCCCAGTTTGACTGCCTTAAGGAACGAGACCAACTGCAGTCAGTTCAGCACAAGTGGAACCAAGGACCTGTTGCAATTAATGTCAATCCCTGCACTGAGAGCGGTGGCATCACTTTCTGTTTGGAGCAGTATGGCTGAGATCAGCATAGTGATGAGGTCAGGATGAAGCAGGACACGACCGTTTGCCTCAAGCCCCAAAAGAGCAGCTCCTAAGGAAGAGAAATTATCCACTCTGCTGAAAGTCCTCCTAGTCCACAAGGTTTCTTTTGATACTCCACTGGTCTAGCGGAGTTGAAAGAGCAAAGGCGCTGTCCAGGATCGGAAAGACACAAGTGAAAGCATGATATCAGGAACAAAGAAGAGAAAAAAAAAAATAACTAAAATTAAGCAAGCTCAGGAGAAGGGAAGCAGCAGGTGTTTGCATACCAGCACATCTGTTTGGAAAATGCTCCTTTAAATCCAGATTAAATACACAATTTTGAAGCTTGAACTTTCTAAGTAATTAAAGATTTCTACTGCATGTCTTTCAGATGTAAGCTAAAATAGACAAATAAAGAAAATCTTTAGTTTCAGATGAAGGGTAATGTGAAATTTTTCCTTGTGTTTTCCATCACACAACTGGATTTTTGCACAAAGTGCCTCACAGTTTGGGACCGTTCACAGTGGAAAAGTAAAAAGCTGGAATGTGGAAGAGCAAAACCCTGCTCCTGTAAGCATATAACTGAGGGAGTCTGATGGAAATACCTGGAAGTAGAGCACTTCACCCATTGTAGACAGAATAGGGAAGAACAAGCTCAATCACCCTGCTTTTACAGTCTTTTTTGGTTTGGATTTTTTTTAATGAAGTTTCCCAAGGGGTCACCCAACGAAGAAGCACCTTGTGATGAACTGTCACGGTTTTCATTATAGAACTAAAATGAAGCCCTGAAACTGAGTCTTGGAAAGTTTTTAACTAGCCAAGGATACCACTAATTGTGAGCTTTGAAAAGAAAAGAAACTGCCTAATCAGTTCACTACTGTTTAATCCCAAATTGCCTGAATTTGGCTTTATTTTCTATCTTGGCGGGAACTAGCCCTATGTATCTATCAGCCCCAGTGTTTCCTCAGCTTCTTCTCTTTCTGACTTCCCAAAAGCAAGTAAAAGCATCCTTGTGCTCTGTAGTTATAAGCTGAAGCAATCACAACAACAACAAAACAAATAGTAATTTTCAATCTACAACATGTTTTTCCAACAAATTTTGGCTTCCTGTGTTTGTGAGGATTTTGTGTGATAATGATTCTTGATAATGCAAAATCAGTCATTGGTATTAATGATTAATAAATGATTAACTGAAGAAGGTGAAATAATATTAACTGGAAAGTGACTGTTGAACTTCTACTATTGTCATTACATTTCCAGGGTGTTCTTGAGGTAGACTTAGCTTTGTTATTATTATTATTTACAGGAACCCTGGCTAGCACATCATGTGACAGTGAAAAGTTCCCATTTCTATTATAGTTGGCAAAAGGCAGTTCTTTCTTTTGATAATAATTCACATAAGTGCCCTGGCTGAAAAGTGAAATTTTTTGGCCTTTTATAAAGCTGGCAAAACATCAAGTTTTGCTACTTTTACTTTCTGCAAGAAATTGTCCTCACAGCTCCACTCAATGATAATTTGTGGCTTCTTACCAGAAAGCTAGATCTGTGTCACTTGCACAAAGGTCAGTGAATTCCAGCTCTAAAACATCTCCAGGAATACAAGTCTGGCAGGGGAGAAGGTATTATGCCAGATCCCATTCTATTACAGTTCATTACTACAGTTTATTCAAGGACTGATGCGATGCAAACAGTAAAACTAGTTTAGCTTTTCATAGGCTCACTTTTCTTTATTGCTCTTTTTCTTGGTTTAAAGCAGTTGGTGACCCATCAACTGTAGGATGTGCGCAACATGCCAACACACCTGATACTTCATTGGTATACTTGATACAGTACATAATGCCGTGTAGAGAAAAGTTTAGTAGTAATCTTTGCCGTGTAAGAAGAAAGTGTCCATGTGTCCACTCTTCTAGAGATGCAGAAAGAGGTGGGGGAATGCTGAATATGCTTTTCAGATGAAATGCTGTAAAATGCTTTTAACAGCCCCCAATTCTGATTAAGTGACATATTTACTATAAGGCTTTCATTACTATTAGAGGAGCTTTTTGAAGTGACTGTAGCTGGTTTCATGAACACTTTGATTCTCTGCCACTACTGACCCTGTCTGGTAACACTTTAGTTTAAATGTCCATTACTATTTACATTAACTAATGGTTAATTACAATGGGATTCCTGGGGAAGTGCATAAGACAAGTCATACGAACACCAAATGAGTGCATTAATGATTGGTGTTATCACAGTGAATACCAAATGATTTCATAATGACTGGGGAGGTAATATATAATGGAAAGAATTGCTCCCTATTTGATATACTTACCACAGAACTAGGACTCATTCTTGGACATCATTCAGAAAATGCAACATAGCCTGGAGGCCTTTCTTCCAGTCCTGCAAGGAGCTTGCACTGAAACTCAGTCCACACCCTTGCAGAGCAAGACATGTGTTGGAATTTATTTTTTATTGCTCATTGTTATGAATTGCTGCTATAGCCCAAAGCATTATAGCTCATACTCAATGCCGTGGAGAATCTATGCTTCATAACTTCATTTGGGCCACTCTGTTTGAACCAGTACTCAACCTAGAGTACAAGAGGAAATACTTTTACTGAAAGGGGCTGAAAAAATGTGTTTCTGGGCCCAGGTCTCTATTAATGCTACTTACCACAGCCTTTCTACTCTAGTCTGGGGTGTTTTTTGCAGGATATTCATCACCGTAGCATCTGAGGACCAGGGTGATAAGCTCATGCATAACATCTGTCATGTCTTTCATCTCTTCTTTGGGGGACTTTGCCTTCACCAACCCACCGTAGAATAAGCTCCAGTGCTGGGAAGCAGGATAGATCTTCAGGGAGTTACGTACCTGTTTTAATAAGCAGTGGGGGTATATATGGTATGTGGAGAGTTGATGCCCACGAAGAACATGTCCATGCAGAACTAAAGCTGATATTTTTGGTTTAAATTATATGGAAGGTTTGTTCAGTCCTGGGAAAAAAAGAGTTTTCCATTTGACCTGATAAAAATAGAAGTTTAGAATACTTCTGTCTAACTATCCAAGTAAAACACCAGCTCCTATTCCAGTATATTTGGAAGAATAAATAGAGCAGGTGAGAGACCCAATCCACAGCCCTCTGCAGTCATTTAGTCTGTTCTTTGGATGAAGCTCGATGTGAAAGATGAAGGGCTGCACAGCATACCCAGGAATTCATTGTTTTAGGAGAAAGGCCAAGCACTAGTAGGCACTGATAAGTGAAGTGGCCTGTAGCACAGTGGTGAGTGTCCCTGGCACCGAATGTCTTGGCGGCAAAGACTATATATTTGCCAATTTTGCATTCAAAGAGCGGATTGACAAAATAATCTGATGGGTCTCTTCCCTCTTTAATTTCTGTGATTTAAGAGGAGGAGTCTGTGTTTAGTAACCAGTGGGCTCCAGCTCCACAGGAATAAAGACATTAAATGCAATGTTTCTGATAACTACAAATTACCCCGTGACTACTGTAGCGCCTGGGACTTTCTGGCGACCCACCGTGAGAGCTAATGAAGATGCCCTTTTATAAAGCGCAGGATTCCTGGCAGTTATTTTTAATGGGTCATGCTGTGTTAGAAAATCATGCCTGCAAGATTCCCTGGAGTGGCAGTTGGGATGATATTACTTTCAATGAATCACAGCAGCCACCATAAGGGCAGGGCAGTATCTATGGCAGCAGCACTGAGCAATGGCGCAGCATCAAATGAACGGCTCAGCTGGTGACATCTGGCCCCTCTGATCATAACAAATCTGTAGTGCGCAGTACTCCAAAGAGTCCATCCTTCAAGATGATATGTTCAAATGAGGTGTCTTTTTCTGTTTGTCTTGGGTGACTATTCAGGCAGGCATGAGAGATCCTATTAAAAAATGCGGGAAGTAATGGATGAAAGTTGGGCTTCTAGGTTCAGTCTCCTTGGTAAACAATTATGTTGCACCTTAACATTGCTGAATTTGGTTATGAAAGAAAGGCATTACCTTTGGGAGATGGTCAGAGTAGGAAAAAAGATGCTGCTCTGGGCATGAAGGCCCTGAGAAGCGTAGGTAGACACCAAACAGGGTTTTCAGTGACTTTCAGCTTTCTCTCTCTCTAGGCTGGGATTTTGCAAAGAAAAATAAGTTAATGTAGGGTGTTGCTTTCAAAACATTAAATATCATTGCTAATTTCCTGCCTCACTGGTCACTTCATTGTGTCAGGGAACATAACTTTTTTTCATGTTTGCACAGTGCCTTCCATGAGAGGGAATTTTCTTGGTGATACTTGGGCATTGCGAAGGCAAGAGGTGGAACAGCCTGTGACAACTAATGAGAGTGAAATGCCAGCCTTTGAAAGGGCTTTGCTTTCCCTACACTGAGCACTTTAAAAAGCCATCTGCTTACTTGAAATGGCTGCAACACATGGTGCTCTTCCCCAATCCGGTATGTGCTGCAAATTGTAGGCACATAGATTCAGTCAAGGACAGAGTGTCTGCCTTAACTTTGGATCTCCTTGCTGTTGTCAGTAGGAATCTCATCCTTAAACTTAGCTCTGGTGTGTGTTAATTATTTCCTTTTCATGTCCAGCTGGCAGAGTGCTTCAGCACCTTAAGTTGCTCAATTTGATCTTTGCGCTCAGGAACAAGGTAATTAAGCAAGCTACAATTTAAGGAAACGTATTTGCCTTGACTTGTTGCAAGTCTTCAGACAGCGCTCCGTCCTAAATCATTTGATAATGTAAGATGCTCTGTGCAGTTCCCCACTTGACTGAGGGTTAGTTCAACAGGTCACAGAATCAGTAATTGATTCTCAGTGTGTCTCTGTTGGTTTTATTACAATAATGAGGACCATCTTTTTTCATCTCTGCTAATACGTTACCAAAACCATCAGCTTCTCAGTTTGGTGTCAGGATGACTTTGACAGGTTGTTAGCAACTATATGATGTACAGAACATCACAGAAATGTCTCAAACTGTGTTGCTGTGTACCTTAGAGAGCCGTAGGTGGTCATGAAATAAGTGAAAGCACTTCCAAGAAAAAGTTATGCCAACAATTGAAAATATTCCTACAGTTTTGATGTCCTAATGAAGAAGTTCTTTATGCTGGTTTGGATTCTTGATCACTGAAGAATGCTATGTTTCACAGGAATGGGTGACATTGCAAGGCAGGTACACTAGATTTACCACCGATTAAAAACTCCAGGAAAACAAGTTTCCTCATCTTCTAAGGTTTTATTTTTCTTCTTTGTGATAGGACACACTTTATAGCTAAGATGTGTGTATCTTGAAAGACTTGTGAGCTTTTCAGATTGAAACCAGCAAACAAATAATGAGATGAAAGTTAGGAAGGCAGCTCTACAGGACTGGCTCTACTCCTTAACTTTACAATTTGTCTGCAACACCCACAAATTTTGGGATTAAAAAAAAAGCAAAAAAACCCACCTGCCTGTCAAGGTAAAACTACCTACATCAATGTTCAGTCTGGGTTTATGTGACCTACAGACTTTGGCTTTAGGTTCTCAAGTTACGTTGATGATTTTGAGCTGTTTCAGGCCAAAGCTAGGATAATGTGGATAGCGCAACGAAGAGAAGTCTAAACAACAACTGGAGTAATGTTGCTGAGAGGTCTGGTTTGCAAAAACAAGAAAAAGCAAGCCACCGTCATTTGAAAACAATGAAGCACAATACTTATGTCTTTATACACTAAAACAGTTTTTATGTACCTGCTACTAATGAAATGGATTCAACAATGTAGTACTTTTATGGTCCATTTTATGACTAGGTAATTATATATTTTAGCTAGTCCAAATTAATCGCCATTTTACTGTTCTTTGGTTTAAAGGAAAAAAGGTATTTACTAGTATGCTAAGGAAGATTCTCAACACAAATGCAAACCTTTTATCAGCAAGGGGAATGATGTGGAATAAAACTTTACTCTTCCTTCCTGCAGCAAAGTAGTTTTAGCTACTTTCTAGGGATATTTCTCTCCCAAAGCCACTCTAGGCTTTCCTGCCACACACTAACCTTTGGAAAACAAGTGATTAGCTTGGCTGTGCTCCCCACATCCCAGGGCTCAGAGGCAAAGAATGCTAGTGAGGCTGTTGGGGTCTCATGGAGGCACAGCAGACAGAGTCAGATATTAAAAGACATACAGCGAGCCCCAGGTGTAGATGTGGTCCCCAAATTTAGCAACACACACATTTACTGTTAGAGTCAATGAGAATTATGTGCCGTATAATTAAGCACGTATGTATGTGTTGAACTGACAAGCTGGATCAAGTCCCAAAGCCATGAAAGGTGAAAATATTTTACTGAAAAGTTTTACTGAATGTTTAGCCTCTACATGAAAATCTGCCACGTGTGACCTGAGGGGAGTGAAGCACCAGTATTTTATCTATCTATCAGTGGCAGGAGCCTGACAGTTAGTCTTTTTTTTCCCAGGAGGCTGGTTAGGTAAAAGCATACTCAAACAATTTTACACCCAGTCTAATATTATAACAGATAAACTGGATGAGAGAGAAATGAAAGAAGCAGCAGATTATCTCCTGTCAGTGGAGATTCAAATGGAAGGAAAGAGAGAATCGCAATGGGTATTTCAGGATCACAGATACCTAAATAGGAAAAAAATTATTATGTCTTCTGGGCTGTTTTCCTGCTACTGTGGGTTTGTTCCCCCCAAATGACTCTTTTACACTGTTTTGCTACCTACATGTACCATGTAGATGGCTTTTACCGCTTTTCTTGAGAGATTAAGTTGCAAAATAGCTCTTTTTTTTTCACCCAAGTGTAAACATCATTAGTTTTCTACGCATTATGGAAGTATTGGAAGCTAGTGAGAAGCTACGAAGATTACAAAGGAGAAAGCAAGCCCACCTGTGGTGTCAGGAAGGAGCCACAGGCACTCCACACCCACGCTCTCCGGAGCAACTTGGCTGCTGGCGATGCAGCACCACATTGTTATTGCTCTTGTAACTGCAACCCCGTTTCACAATGCTTTGCTCTCCATGATACTGTCTTACATGAAAAGACTCAGTAAGAGCAACACAGCTTTCGAAAAACTTCCCAATTTACTTCAAATAATTTATCTTAAATCTGATATGGTTTTAATGTTTTTTTTCTCCTGGTCCCTTAAATCTGAAGGTAGGTTTTGGTAGGGAACTTACAATTTCCTTATCATTCTTATCCACCTCCCTGTAACTTGGTTGATCACAGCAACATTCAATTGCTATACACTTTTTCCTTATTAAAGAGAAAAAACAATGCTATGACTACCTTCAGCATTATGCATACAGGACTGGAAGTACAGTATTTAAATGATCATGATACTTTTGATTTGCAGCTGCATGCAGAGGGAAAGAAAAAGAGACTATTTTAAGCTACTGAAGCAGTCACTCTTGGTGTTTCAGCTCACCATTATTCTCTCTCCGTCAGCAAAGTCTAGTCAGCCACCATCCCAAGAAAGGCAGTGCCAGCTTTGGGAAGAGCTATTCTCTGTTAAGTCTTCAGATCTTAAAGAGTGGTGGAAAACTTCACATTCTCCCAGCAGGAGAGCAGGGACTCAGTGTAGGTGTAAATCTCTGGCAGCTGATTGTTGGAGCCCACAAGCTGTACCTTGTAAATAATTCACTTAGGCACAGAAAATCTGCATATGAGGATGAAATGTCATTTATAACTCATAGAATATTGGCTTGGCTGAGAATAAGTTTCAGCCCCTTCAACTCATTAAGTACCACTAAGGAAGAAGGAATATAGATGATGTAAAATAAACTCTGCTTTTGGCTTGTAACTAACAGAGAATAGTTAACAATAACCAAGATGAAAATTAAATTCTCTGGGAGAGAAGGAAGGGGACATGGTGTTTCTCAAATCAGTTAGCTCAGTATAAATTTTACAGCTTCTTTATTATTAACTCTGTCAGAACCTCATCCTTCACATTATTAGTAGGGTTGGGCTTATAAGGAGGCATTTAGCTGGAAGTGAAGTGCTGGAAGCTGCTGGAAGTGTTTCCCTTCATGCATTTTTGTGACTTAGAGTGTTCTGCTGAGAGAAAAGATAATGTACTCAAACAGAGCACCCCTCACTGAAATTCTGTGCTATCAGAGACAAGATATTTTCATAACTGATCTAATCTCTTGCTTTTTTACATTATTAGCATCCTAAACCCCTGCCTGTAATATTCTGTTTTTCAAATGCTTATAATTTTGCCAGACTGAGATCATTTACTTGCAATGTTTCACAAAAACCCATGCTGAATGCTGTTGGAAAACTGTTCACCAAAATTCTCAGGTGAATCAGTGGGTTTATGGAACCGAAGTAGGGACAAGGTATGTGCTGTCTGTGTTAAAAAGTCTGGGGAAACTGAAGGGGAAGATAAATGGATGGTTGGGAGGGATGCAGGAAAGGAAAACAAGACTGAGAATTTAAGTAGGGTGCAGACTTGGTATTACATGTGACCTGATAACTAAATTAAGAATGCTTGTTATCACAGTGTTCATTCCAAGTGGAACAGGGCCTTCGAAATCCAGGGTATTCATCTCCTATTTGTGCACGCTACATTACCTGAGTTCTGCTTGTACAATGAATGTGGTGGTTTTTAATCCCCACTTTTCCACTAATTACCCTTTGTCCTCATGCCATCTTCATTGAAAATGGAGGCAAAGGTATTAATTTAGTTTTGGGCCATTTGTAGGTTATCTTTAATCTCTGCTACATTCTTCCTTTATAGCGGCTCCATTTCTTCATTCAGTGTTCTCTTTTTATTTAGACAGCTGAGGAAATAGTTGTTATTTGTTTTAATCTCCTTTGCAAGGTTTAACTCAGCTAAATTTTCCAGAAAACTTTCCTTTTTGGGGGGACTCTCACTTTGTCCATGTATTTCCTGCCTGAGGAAATAGCTTTCTTTACTGTTCAGACCCTTTTCTTGTTCTTTGAGTCCTGGCTTCATTCTAATTAACATAGTTTGAGGTGGTTGCTCATTCAGTTAATCTGGAGCCTTTCCTTGCAATCACTTTCTTTCGCTTTGCAGTCTGTGCACTCTGCTATTCAGGTGACTTCCTTAAGTAGCTTCATTAATCTCTAAGCACTCGCATTTTCCTACTGGAGATATCTGACAGATAACTCACTTCAAGTGTCTTTCCTAATGAAAACATCCTTGATCTGACAATGCTCTTGGTGCCGAAGATAGGCAGTAGATTCTTCACTTTCCTTTCCAGCCCCCAACCTACCCTACACTCCCTGGCATGCAGTTTACTCTTCTACTTTCTTGCTCACTTCTGGAGAGAGGCTTCCTGATTATCCTTCACAGTCAGACTGACCTGCTTCTTTGTGTGAACCTCAGCTCTTTCCCTTCTTCCTGAGTGCAATTCTTCTTTCTTAACCTCTCACTGTTTACTGCATGTTATTCTTGCTACTTTTTCTGCTTTGGTTCCTGGCTCTCTTCTCTAATTTTACGGTACAAAATTTTCTTCTTGCTTCCTCAGTGCCTCATCTTTTTTGCCTGTTTGGAATTTGTCTTTTATGAAGTCTCTCAGGCAAAACTTCTTGCATCAATAGCTCCTTGTGGTGCACAAATAGTCAATGTACATGTACAACATGCTGCTTGTGCACCTGGCTGTTTTTAGTCTCCCCCTGCATTGCTCAAGTCATTGTTAGAGTTGAGCTTCTCCTTTTAGAGAAGGAAGAGATTACCCAACCTGCCCCAACCACTGTCTCCCATGAAAAATCCCTTCTTTTCCGATCTCTAGTTCTCCGGCTCCGCAACTAAATGGCTGCCTCGTTTAAAACCTTGTGTCTTGGGGAGCCCAGATTGATTGTTGCTCATACATCATGGGGAGAGAGGTGTCTGTTCATAGGCAAAATGTTATCTCCAAAAGCTCGCTCCAGTTACTAGTTGTTAGAGTAGATGTCCATAGGCATGGAGAAGGTGAGATGTTCAGCTCTTACTGATGCTACCAGTGAAAAGGAAATGAAAATGGAAGAAGGCAGGATCAAGATCACGTCCACACTCTTTCCAGACTTTTTATGATTAAAGGTCCCAAACGGGGAGTGGATGCTTACTGCATTGTACTAAGAGGTAAGACAGGTTGGTCCCTGATTTAGAGGGCTGGACTTATATGACATGTGAGTAAAAAAACAAATGGGCCAAGGTGGGGAGGAAGGAATCTGGATTTTCATCAGATGGCAACCCTGCTGGCACCAGGAGTGACAGGTAGATGCTGTGTAATAGCAGAGCCAGACAGCAGCAATTTGTAGGTGTGGTAACAAATGCAGGAATAATTAAAAAAAAAAAACCAAACAAACCCAAACCCACAGCTCTTTACTGGCAGCAGAGAAAGAAGTAAGTAAATAAATAAATAAATAACTAAATAAAGACCACCTTTCCCAAGTTTCATGTCAAAAAACAGTACCGAGAAGAGAACCCCTCCGATTAAATCTTATTAGGACAGCAGGAAGAGTAATGTGTCAGCAATAGCTAAAGGGATTCGAGAGAAGAGAAGCATATGAAATATATTAAAGGAACAAAAAATATGGGAGAGAAAGTAGACTCATTAATAAATGAGGAGGAAGATTAAATCAATGAAGGTTCTAAAATGGGTAAACTACTGAAATACTTTATAAAAATCTGTTAAACAAGAAAAAAAAGGGAAGTAGAAATGGATAATTAAGGAGCAATAACGACTTTGTCAAAGCTATTGATGAAAAGGAGGTAAGAGAATACTTAAAACATCTGAATATATATACAGATCAGCAGGTGTGCATGCATTTCAGAGTGTTAAGGGAATTAGCTAATGAACTTACAGAAACACTGGCAATTACTTACAGAAAGTTACAGAGTGTGATGGGAAAGTACTAGAGGTCTGGGGAAAAAAGGCAAATGAAATACTGAACTTCTAAAAGGTAGAAAGTAAAAAAATTAAAGAATAAAACAATCCAGGAACTAAACATTCAGCGGTCCAATTTCTATCCCTGATAAAGTAATGGCATGAATATTAAGATAGAAATTGAACCATAAGCACAATTAACAGCAGGGGTTTCTACAGAATAAATTATGACAGGCAAACCTTATGGCTTTTTCAGATCAAGTTGCAAAAGTGGGCAAAGAAATAAAGGGAAGGTAGTGCATCTGGACCCTCCTGAAGCACGTAATTTCAGGGCCTCCTGAAATCTTACTTGAAGTATGAATTAACAGGTGAATCTTAGCATTGTCATGTAAACCAAGAGTGAACTGAAGGACGATAAAATAACAAAATTTATAAATTGAGGTGTTGAGTTATTGGGGGCTGCCTCCAGTGGTGCTACACAGGGATGTGAGCTAGGTCTAGTTTTATTTAACATTCTTGATAATGATGTGGGAAATGGAGGAGGAGGATGAGGTGCAGGGTAGGAGATTGGGTTTCTACATGGTCTGCACTAAAGCAAAGTTGTTAAGAGTAAATAATAAAGTAACGATAAGCATTGTAAATGACAGGCTGGCTGATGGTATGTAGGTAAGTGAAAATAAACCAGCAAAACTCAGAGCAACTGTTCAGATCAGGGGCTACGGAATTCCAGCCTGGATGCAGAATATGTGTCCAAATAATATAAAGTATTATTCCAAAAAACAATACGGGAAGTTATTTCAAAAGCAAAAATTAAAATGCTTCACTCTGAAGATGTCAAATTATGATGATTTCTTACGGAAAAAAGAGATGAAGCCAATGCCATTTGGTTTCCTCAAGAGTCCCTCTGACAAGCTCCAGCAACAGTTTCCTTGTATATAGCACTGCTGAGGCTGCATCAAAAGTATTGTGTACAGTTTGGGAGGTGTCAATCTCAGAACACTGCCAAGAAATTGGAGAGAGTCCAGAGAAGAGTAATCAAAATGATTAAGAGTCTCAGGGGATTCATTTATAAAGAAGATTAAGTGAATTATATTTTGATTAGGAGTACACTTTAATGGTGTGTAAGTAACAGAAAGACATAAACACCAAGTACGGAACAGGATGATTTAGGATCGCCCCAGAGGTTGTGATGGGATGAAGATCAAAAGAGAATTTAGACAGGATATCAAGAAACATTCCTTAGCTGTGAGGGATTTTGAATGTATATTTCCCCCTTTTTGATTACAGAATGGACTTCAGAAGAAACATAGAACATTCTCACTTCTGGAATTGTCACATAGGACAGAATAAAGGACTTCTCCTGCTGAGAGGGAAGGATCCTGCAGTGTGATCTTGTGAGTCTCTGCGCCTTTAATTCCTCCTAGCTCAGCACAGAGGTGGGAGGCCACCACTCCCAGTGAGCTGTCCCCATGAGGTTTCCATTCCCCAAAGCACTCATCTGGCAGTGTTACCTTAACCCTGACTAATGAGTAGATCAGCCAGTAAAGGTACTCCCAGGAGTGACTGTATGGGTGAGGAGCTACATTAGTTGATCACGACTGTCGTTTGTTTCTTCATAAAAAGAAAAGGCAGTCTGCTGCTATTGTGTACATCTCCTGTCAGTGCTTGGCCATGACAGTAAGGACAAAATTAAAAGACAGCAAGGCACAAAATGACAAATGCAAGAAGCTGGAGCCATACTTAATGATAACACTGTAATAAGCCACCTGTATTGGGTTTCTGTGGCAAGGTTTTGGTAGCGGGGGGGGGGTTGCAGGGATGGCTTC
>VYZV01038970.1:88916-110130 GCA_013401275.1 Pandion haliaetus | reverse complement strand
ATGGTGAGGCAGGCTGTCCCCCTGCAGCCCATGGAGGTCCACGGTGGAGCAGATATCCACCTGCAGCCTGGGGAGGACCCCACACTGGAGCAGGTGGATGCCCAAAGGAGGCTGTGACCCTGTGGGAAGCCCGCGCTGGAGCAGGCTCCTGGCAGGACCTGTGGATCTGTGGAGAGAGGAGATGACGAAGCAGGTTTTCTGGCAGGGCTTGTGACCCCATGGGGGACCCACACTGGAGCAGTTTGCTCCTGGAGGACTGCACACCATGGAAGGGACCCATGCTGGAGCACTTAATGAAGAACTGCAGCCAGTGGGAAGGACCCACGTTGGAGAAGTTAATGGAGAACTGTCTCCCATGGGAGGCACCCCACGCTGGAGTAGGGGATGAGTGTGATGAGTCCTGCCCCTGAGGAGGAAGGAGTGGCAGAAACAACGTGTGATGAATTGACCATAACCCCCATTCCCCATCCCCCTCTGCCACTGGGGGGGTATAGGTAGAGAATCCAGGAGTGAAGCTGTGCCCAGAAAGAAGGGAAGGGTGGAGGGAAGTGTTGTGAGATGTGATTTTACTTCTCATTACCCTACTCTGGTTGATTAGCAATAAATGAAGTTCATTTTTCCCCAAGTCGAATCTGTTTTGCCTGTGATCGTAATTGGTTAAGTGATCTCTCCCTGTCCTTATATCGACCTGGGAGCCCTTTGTTATATTTTCTCTCCCCTGCCCAGCTGAAGGGGGGAGTGATAGAATGGCTTTGGTGGGTACCTGGTGTCCAGCCAGGATCAACCCATCACACCATGTTTCTCAAACTAGTATCTGAGAAAATGCTTAATTTTTTCTTCCAGGATGCACCAGAAGTTTAAACAAGCTTATAAATTCAGAACTGAAAGTATACATGGTCTGAAGACATTTCATTTTTAGGTAAAATATTCCATTCCTATTGGGAGAAATAAGAACATTCCCATTGATTTAGGGTCAAAGCTTCAATAATTTCTGCCACCACGTGTCCTGCCATAGCTGGTTCTGAGGTGCTAAAGTATTTCTGTAATACACATAATCTAACAACCCACTTAGGTTAAAAGGCTGATAGCTGTCCTGTTTGTTTAAACTGAGATTAATCTCAGAAACTTGACTGTGAACCAAACTGTAATCTTAGCTTTCTAGTGAGAACCGTGTGCTTGGTGTTAACATTTATTTTTATCACCTATACTGGAAGCTGTGCAGCCAGATCTCCTTGTTAGAATTAAAGATACACATTACAATCAAATGTGGGAATATTCCCTAGTAAAGCATGTCTCAAACATCTCCTTTGGTTTAATATTAGCCTTGTTCCTATATATTTATCAGCTATGTATTGAAATGCTGCCTTAATATTAGTGTGCCTTAATGACTGCTCCATCAAGGAGGAAAGAGCTGCAGGGTGGCTCTTCCTTGGTGCATCTCCAGAAATGCACACAGCCCTGTTCAGCCCAGGTGCTCCTGACACTCTGGATAAGCTTAATCCTGCCACCTGCTAGGTCCTGTGTCACCGCAGGCAGCTGGGCTGGGGCATGGGAGGTGTATTGCCTTGGATACATAGCAGTGATTGGCACCACTGCTGACTGAGAGTACAGGTGACTGCTTTCTAAATCAGGTGTTAGGAAAAGTACAATAGTCTTTTTTTATTGCTGTCCCCTCCGTGTCTCATATTTCCTAAAAAGGTCTCCTCTGTCTCACCCTTTCTTTGCTAATGTATGTAGACCATAGTAACACTCGGAAAAAGAATTGGCATTTTGCATTAAACTCTGAGGCCTGCTTTGTTAATATTAATTATTGTTCATTTACAAGTGCTGAATATTGTGGACTTTGTAATGTATGCATGGTAGTCCTTGTAATATATCCAATTTGCAGGTGTCAGGTTCTGGGCAACAGAAGATGAAGAAAACAATGTACATGCAGATAGCTTCAGTCCTTACGCCCTGAGATGGGAAAGGATCAACCAAAAGTTTAGGCTGTGTTTGGACTCTGGGCAGCGTCCAGTACATGGGTATTATGGCGGGTCTTCTTGCTACGGTGTGACAGCCTCCCACTTGCATGTGCTTCCTGCTGCTGCTGTTCAAGAACGCATCCAGTCCCAAAGAAACTCTCCTCAGAAAGGATGCCTGGATATAGTACTATAAAAAGGATGTATATTCCAATTTAAAATATGCACAGATCATTCACCGAGGTAGCAACCATTCTTTTTCCCTTCCCCCAAGATAAGAGTGTAAATCACATCTTCTCAACAAGGCAGGTAGTGAGGATGACAAAATTCTTACATTCCTAAAGTGTTATTGGAGAAAAAATGTCACCTCCATGCATAATTGCGTAACTTTACTACCTGTCATTTTCTATCAATCAAAAAAATGTTATACTTGAATTTGAGGACAAACATGTCTAATAAGGTTTTAGATTGACAGCTGAACGGCTGTACTCAACCTTATTTTAACTTTATTTTTTGTTGTTGTTCACTAGATCAACATAGAGAGTATTATACCAAAGTTAAGGGAAACAAATACTCAGATATATTAATCCCTCATGCACACTTTACCTCAAAAAAATAGAATTTCTCTCCCTGTAGGTTTTGTTAGTCAGCTCCCTTCAGTCTCGCCAGTGCTGCAGCGGGAGTCTAATGTTTCTTCCTTTGTATTTCCAGTGCAGTGTTGCCAGATTTTGTTTCAATTATCTGAGAAATGTGTTTGATGACACATGATCAATGCCAGTGCCCTTGGCGCAGCAGCAGCTGCTCCACTAGCACCCCGCTTGCTCCCGACTCCCCTTCTCCTAGTGCAGGGCTCCGGCTTGATTGTCCTTTGAGTGGAATGTCTGGTTCCCCACACAACAGCCCTCACCCCAGTATTTTCCCCCCCTCCCTCCCTGGCCCCTGTTGTGTAGGGTATGCAACAGTCTTCAAGTCTGTACATCGGGGATTTATTCTCCTTCATTGATGGTGAGTAGAGGATCTCACCTGTTCTCCTTTCAGGTTACCCTCTGTTAAACAGCAGCCTCTTTCCTGTCTCCACATATTGCTTTCTGTCTCTGTCCACCTCTACATCCTTCTTGACCACCTCCTGGAAATCCCAGGGAACATCTTCCTACCACTGGTTTTCCTCCTTGAAGCTGCTTGTGCTCTGCCTTGGTGTTCTCTCCGTATTTCTTTTTTACTTTTCCCAGACTTCTCATCCCTGAATAGGTTACCAAGAACCTGTTTCTCAGTTTTGGGCCTTTTTCTTCTTTGTGTTCATTTTCAGTCAGTTAAAGTACTCCTCAGATCTGGGATTCATCTTTGGTTGGACCTAACTCAACCTCTAGTGCATTAGTCGTGGTCTGGCTCTGCTGAACTCTTTCTAAGCCATCACAAATGCTCCAGAACAGGTTTTAAAATTACAAAGAGGGTACCAGGACCTCTTTAGCACTGATGCACAGGGAGACAGAGGTAGACATCTAATCTTGGCCATCTTCTGCAGTTTCTTTCAGTTCTGTGTGTGAAACCACCATTCCATCCTTCTGAATAAAGTACACCTGGGTGAGGAGTAAAGTTAAAGGGACAGTAGGGAAGACTGGTTGCTTTTGGAGGAAAAATGTCTTGCTAGAACTTCACACAAAGAACATGATTGTTTCCCATCAGAGGTTCTCAAAGCATTCACAGGTTAAACCTTACAACCCTCCAGCTCTGCAGGGAGGCCATGTTGACCTCCCCATACTCGTACTGCAAAAGCAGCTATTGCAGGGGTGTCACTTGCTTCCATGAACATCTAGGTAAGCAATGATTAGGATCAGGTGAGAAGCTGGACTCTATCCTGCTCCCAGTTGCCCAGTGTGGTGTAATGGAGCAGACAGCCCAGAGACAGGTACTGCAGACTTTGTATAGTTGATACACTTTGCTTCTCCCTTGCAGAAAGAAGCAAAGACCGGATGGGAATTTTGTGCCTATGATTGCAATGAGTGTTGTGAAAGCAGTAGGGATAGAGATTCCCAAAGTTAATCCTCATTTAGCTAATTGACACTGCAGAAACATTGACTCCGAAGCAGCCTGGGCTTGGGTGTGAGAGACACAAGCCTTCCTAGAAGGCGAGGCACAAGTTCTTATTCCGTGTCCTGCTGTGTGCTCACTGTAGTTAGACATAAGCTTGATTGTAGTAGAGGTCCCCACAATTCCTGCTCTGCTTCTGAAGCAACACAGTGTGTGCTGTACGTTACTCACTGCTTGTGGCAAAGCCATAAATGAGTCTCCAGACATTTCTCTTGGTGAAGTGTCAAAACTGGAGTGATGTTTATCTTCCAAATTCTTTAATGCATCCTTTTTGAGTTTCTGAAATTGTTTGACCTAACTTAATGACAAATGAGCAAGTGTTTAAAAGAGCCTTCATATCTGCAAGAATAACCAAGGAGCCAGATGTTAAAATGCTATCAGCCAAAGTCACAATTAAGTGCAAGTTTCTATAGCAGGTACAATTAATTGCAGGCACAAAACTATGACTGCGAACGGGTGGTCATTAAAAAAAAGAAGATTGAGGTGAGACATTCTGAGCATTCATGCTATTATTTAAATTAACAATAAATAGTAATCTTTTTTGTTTGCAGGATCTATCACATTCAATCTTTAAAATCCCTTACAAACCACAGTGGCCCTGTGTCATAATATTCAGTGAAAAGGAAAATGCTAAGGCTCATGGGAAAGTTTAAAATTGAATTAAACTTGTTTAGCCCTGATATCACACACTGCTCAGGCCAGACCTTTTCTCAGTGAGGAGAGCAGTCTTCTGACAAAATTGGAAGAGGGTATTTATTTTACTATTTCTTCTCTGCTATGGATATTCATATTTCCAAACGTTAATGATTTGGATTCAAGGTACTGTCATAAAAGTGAACCATGGCAGGTAGGTTTCCTAGGGTCCATTTGCTAGTGCAGCAGTATTACAATGGTGCTGAGGAAGACCTGCCGGACCACATTTCCCTGAAGGAGCTGTGTCCTGGCTGGGCCCTCCAATATGACTTTCTAAAAACAATTTCCTGTGTCCCCTTCAAACAGTGACCAGAAATCATCTTTCTCAGAGGTGAAACCTTGTTAAGGCCTGTGCACGCGAGAAACAGACGGTCTTTGTGCAGCCAGAGGCAGAAGGTTGGAAGGGGCTTTGCTTTCTTTCAGTGACTTATGAAAATGTTCCACCAGCTGTAGCTCCACCTCTCCATGGAAAATATTAGATGATGGGATCGTGCTGGCCAGATTTCTCTGCCTGTCAGGCTTCAGGATCAGAAGCACAGTGGCAGAAGCCCAAAAAATGCTCACAGTGGAGCGTACCTGCCTTCTTCTGGTCTCTCCCTGGGCTGTCTTCTCACCTCATGAATATCCTGCCGGGGGCTGGGAAAAGGGTAGATGGAGAGGGTGTCAGAGAGATCTTGGGGACAGAGCAGAAGATGCCGAGGATCAAACAAAGTACAGGAGGGAGCAGGGAGCCCTTGCCCGCTACATGACAGGCAGATGCAGGCAGATGAGCCGCTTTTTCCACTGACAGCAACCTGGCTGTATCCTCCGCCTGCAACCGGCACCCTTCCCCTGCGGAGCAACGGAGAGTTACGACTGCATGTTTTATCCCCATCCACGTATTCTGCAGGCTGAGGCACACCAGTTTTCTGCCAGCACGACCTGGAGTCGGTGCACGTGAGGCTGGGGGCTGAGCTGTGGGGAAAGGTAGCCGGGCGAAAGGCTGCTCCATGCAGGTGAACACCAGAAGCACTCTCACAGCATCACCTGTGCCGCTGCTCAGCTTTGCGCCTGCATTTCGGTGACCATTTTTTCCCCTCTTTAATCCGTTTCATTGTGATGCTTAGGTAGGAAAGGCTTCTCAGGGTCCCACTCCTCTGTGGTTAAAGGGGACATCTGCCTGAAATGGGATGGTTTTAAAAAAATCTTAATTAAAAAAAATAAAATCAAACCCATGCAATGTTTCTTATTTTGGCCATTCCATCATCAGCCCAACCTGTTTTCAGTGTTTTACAGGGTTGCACTGGAACTGATACTGTGGGGCACAAACTGGCGATCCCCCCACTTTGCTAATGAACCAGCAGAAGGAAGGAATGAGCTGAAAGAGCCTTTTCTTTGCCTACGACTGCTGCAAATTTTAGGCATGAGTGTTTATGCCAAGCTTCTTCAGCTCCTGTTGACATTGGTGAGGTGAAGCATACATACAACTAAAATCTTATGACTCTTAATATCAAAAAGCTTTAGATATTGCTCTTAGGACCACACCTGAAACAAGGTCTTGCTACGGCCCGCATGCCATTACACTGCATTTCTTTCATATCGAGATGCCAAAATTACATTGCTAAATTACAAGTAGTTTACATAATCCCAGAATGCAACATGGGAAAGCTTTCAAAATAAAAATGAATAATAAGATCAGCATTTATTGGTTTTTTCCTCCTACGTTGCCACTGAAAATTCTCATTGGTGTGGCTTTATATGAATAGTTCTCCAGAAGTAAATTATGAGCAAAATTCAAAGCCACCATAAATTAAATGTGCTTTTTTCCTGCTTTGGTGTACAAGACTTTCCATTAAGCTAGCCCCATATAATATACCTTGGATGTGTTCAAGAAAGCCCTGTAAATTATAGTAAGTATTTAAAATGGTAAGTAGACATTGAAAAAGGCCACATTAGGATTAATGAATGAAAGGGTTGATACTGAAAATGCACTTGTAAATAAATAACATGAAAAGTAAAGATGACACACTGTTAGGTTAGAGTTACAAGTGGGAGTGTGATGATAAATCACGCGGCTGTTTGTCAGAGCTTCACATGTGGGTGCACGTACTCCCTAGTCCCTTTCTTGCCTTCCTCCTGAGCAAAACCTCTCCCTCCCCTTGCCCCACTCACTGCACCTCTGGGGGAGTGATGGAACTTGTCTTTGCTTTCAGCACTGACTTTTGGTGCTGGAGGTGTGCTGGGCTGCAGACTTTGCTACCTGTTAGGAGTGAAGCATAGCTCTCATGGCTTTGGCTGGGCAAGGGCAGTGCTTCAGGCCTGCTCCATCTATTCTGGTAATAAAATGCACGTTGTTGACAGCGAGGGTCTGCCAGGGGTGCGGCTGAGCCTGGATTCACTGCTGCTGTTCACAGGGCTGTTGGGTACTTGGGTGTTTTACCACCCTAGCAGCTTTCGTTGGCAGAGAGCTGTCTTGGGATGGGAGCTGGGTAGCAAAAGGCAAGTGGGGGAAAGCTGAGGATGATGTGCAATGCGGTGCAGGGGATGCAAGGGTTGCGTGGAGTAGAAAGCTTCTTCCCCCCCCTCCCACCCCTCCGCGAGTGCTGCGCTTAACACATGCCTGGTTGTGACACAGCGCAGCCAGGGTTGTAGCAGCAGTGCCACGAGCATGGTCTGAGGTCTGGTCATGGTGGAAACTTTAATTGAAGTTCTCTGCCTTGGGTTGAGCAAGTTCTCAGAAAATGCACGAAAACCCCAAAACCCAGAGAGGATAAAGCTTTCCTCTCAGACAAGATTTTTCCATGTTTTCATTGCGCCAGCCGTAAAAGCCACATATACTGATTGCAGTAACTGGCGTCATCACATCTTGTATCTCATATCATGTCATCATCTGTGGGAGCAGTTCTGTGCAGCCTGTTCTGGCTCACTGCTGAAATAGCTGACAGACTGTGATCCAAATGCGTGGAGCAAAAATGAAATGGGGGGCTGTGAGACCAGAAAACATATGTGCGTGAGTACTTGCAGATCACCTGGGCTAAGGAAAGCATCTAACTAATTACATTAGGGTTTGCATGTCTGAGAGAGCATGTATAAGGTAGGTAGGCCTTATGTAGCTGGGATCAGAAAGTCCACATTCAGGTTACCTCTGCTTAGAAACGATATGATGTGGCTGCATGCAATCAAGCTCTGGCTCCCAGTGACATGGGGCAAGTCCAAAATGTGATGTCCTTAATTGAGCTACTCTGGATGCAGAGAGGCGCAAGACGGGATCAGTCTGTGGCATGTACACTACATGAAGTGATGGGTGGGTACATTTTTATAACCTGATTTTAGTTCCCTCCGTAGCATTCAATTTTATCCACATAGGTCCATTGAGAAAACAAGGTTCTGCTCTCAGTGAAGTGTTTATGGGCCCATACAGCCAAAGGAATACCTTTTATGTGCCTGTGGCACTTTGAATATCTTTGAATGGGAAGGAATCTTTGTGGGCAAGAATAAATCCACATACTTTTTGGTCTGCCATGCGAGGAAGGGCAGAGCGGCAGTCAGTGCCACCTAAATCTTTGCCAGACCCCAGGGAAGGATTTAAGTTCAGGTTCCCTATTTGAGTAAGCACTAGGAACAAATGGTAACATAAAGGTTAGTAGAAGATTATAAATAGGATAATAAATGGAGAAGGAAGGATTATACTACCACATTAGAAATCATTTGAAGGGAAGGTAGAAACTCTCATGCTTTGCAATAATTTTTGAGTGCCCAGATTGATGGTAATCTATCTGTGTTATTTATTATAGAGATATATGTTTTGAAATAATTTTTTAAAAGAGCTTTTTTAAATTATTAGAGCTACAAATAGAGTAGAGCACCAAAACTCTAATAGGCTGAAGGAGAATGTTAATGGTGTAGATATAAATATTTGCTGTGGAGATGTGTCTGAGTACACCCAAACAGCTGAAAGAGGAAAAGAACATGTTTCTCATGTGGCCAGTATTAGCTAAGTAATTTGGCTTATATTTTTGAATACTCCTGATTAACTGTTTTATGAAAAACACTCTGTCAGATAAACTCAGATAATTGGTAAAGGGGAAGAAACCACAATCCATCCATAGATTGTGAGCAGAAAGAGGTAAATTAGTCCATCTGCTTTGAACTCTTCATTCAGCTCAGTGCGGTTCATAAAACTGAAAAGTCAAATAGTGTGTAGTAAAAGAAGGGCTTGGGAGTTGAGATGGTGGAAAGGGAGTAACGAACTCTGCTCTTTATTGGTCTCCATAACCAGAGTCTGCAAGTGCCTCACAGCCTTCAGTTTTGCACTCTGTGGCATAGATACAGTGGCATCTAACAAGAAGATGCAAGAGCAAACTTACCAACATCTGCCCGAGCTGAGTAGCATCCCTTAAGGTTGACCTGATTGGAGTCACTTCCCATGTGAAAAAGATTTCCAGTTTTCAAGTAGAGTAGTATTTTTTTGCAACCATGCCTTGTTAACTCAACTGTTCAGGGCTAGCTTAGCTGTCTCTGCATGCCACTGCAGTTGAGTTATGCAGAGGTGTCCTGCCACCTGCCCAGGCCCACAGCATTTTATAAATGAGAATCTGAGGAGCTGCGACTTCCATGTGTTTACAGTCAAACCTGTGATGGAGTAAGGAACATCTCCCATGCCCCTGGGTTGCTATCCTTCCCCTTTGGATACACCTAATCAGAAACTTGAGGGTGCAAGATCTCTGTGAGTTAGTATGTGCTTGTTACTGCTTTCTAACTAAGACATATACATCTAATATCAAGGAAAACGTAGCAGCAAAGGGTCCAATGTGTTTTTCACAGACAAACTAATGGGAGCTTTGAACCGCAGCATCACTGCCAATGTCGCTCATGTTCTGCCACCCAAGGCTGACCAAGGTGTTCTGCCACCCAAGGGTGACCATAGCTGTGCTGTGATTGCAGCCCCTCCTTCTGTTGTGCAGGTAAATGTGGTGAACTTTCAAATGAGGTGTCAGTGAGCATTGTGGCATTGGCAAGGGTGGTGTTGGGTGGGGAATTGACAGCAGCAGTGTCTGACACAGCAAAGGAGAGCAACCAGAACTGGGATATTGAGCAAAATGGTCATGGGATAGTCCAGGAAAGAGGGCACTAGCCATGATCATGAACAGAACAGGAAAGAGGAGAAGAAGTGCTGATGCTGGTGCCACTGAAGGTAGAGGAAGATCTGGACAACAGAAGCCCATGTTTTCATTAATAAACATGTCATAATGTCACTGCCTGGGAAGGCATTGGAGCAGGAGCCAAATGAAAATGTAAGCAAGGGCAGTAAAAGGGAGAACTACAACTGCAGTAGATTTCCAAAGGACAATCGCCATTAGGTGGACTTCCATGCTCATTTTGACCTTTTTCTGGCTGAGATATCCTGCAAGAAAGATCTCATTACAACTTGTCACTTGTTTGGGCTGGGCAGCCAGACTACTCACTGCTTTCAAAACACACCTGAAATGCTGGGAAGCCCCAGGGAGCTGCCGGGTTGCTCTGGTGAGAAAGGCATTTGAGGAGCAGGCTTGGCTCTCAGGTCTCAGGGCATAGGTGCCTCATGGTGGTGAGGACGGCCTTCTGCTGCTGCCTCATTCCCTGCAGTGTTTTTGGCAGGTGATACTTCCAACCTTGGTTGTGCTGGTAACACTCTAATAGGTTTGTAAGTCACTAAGCAATCTCCATGAAGTTGATCTCAGCTTCGTATCTGTGCTTTAAAAAGGTTTCATTATGTTTTAAGGGCATGTTTTCTTCTTTTTGTGAACCTGAGAGCTTTTTAGCTGTTTCTTCCACTCTCAGGCTTTCAGACTATGAGATTAGTTTAGCAATCAGGAAATTACTTGCATCATCCTAATTTTAGTATTGTTCATGCATTGCAAAGCAACTTGCTACACAAGAAAAAAAAAACAAAACACGTTAGAGCAATATTGGTGCAATATGTCAGACATGTAGCAATATTCTCTGTGATTATCACCCCATACAATTTTCAAAGCAGTGATGAATTATGACAGATCCTCCTCTGAAATAACCCAGCATAGTTTAGGAAATCAGTGGAAGTATATCAGCTTGCATCAGCTGAGGATCTGGGCTACATTTCTAGGTTTCTACTAATATTTTTTTATGATGGGAGTACCTGAGATGAACTGAGAGCTAACCTCTCTAGGTGCACTTTATAGTCTTCTTGTGAGAAACACTAGATATGTTTCAAACTCACTTAAACAAAGAGATGCAGCCACCGAGTATTGAAAATGAATAACAAGTCTGGCAAAATCTGGCATAAATATGGTAGAAACTTCCCTCATTTGTAGCAAGGATTAGGGAGTCCAGGGGCAGTTACCAAATTTCTGAACTGGCAAGCGAAGAAACTTTTAGAAATGATGGCAACAGAAAGCAGACTGTACTTGCTACTTTTTTTTTTTTATATACAAGCAATTTGCTTTTACCTAGTCGTACACCTCCAGTATGCTCGCAAATGTTTTGTAATAGATATTTATAATCACAGCAAAATTGTAGTAGCATGGGATCTATTACAATACCATCAGTGCTGTTTAAGCTCTACCATGAAAGACCACTATTTTCTGTGTGGGAATAGCGGAGCGTGGGGATTAGCAAAGTGTGAATTAGCACAGTTCTGCTGTCTCGCTAAAAAGATACATATCCCTTTTTCTTGTCATTTAGAGGTGAAGAGGAGTTAATTCAGAAAAGACCAAGTTACTGACACTTTTAATAATAAAGCAACACTTCAGAGTGGTGGTGCGAGATGAACGATTTGTAATGACCAGTATAACAATGTGAGAGAGATATGTCACGAGCTTCTCCCTCCTTTACCATGTCTGAGACTCTTCAGCAGTTACCATCCTTTAGGAGATTTTCTAGTAATTTATTTTTATTTATATAAGTGTCTTTTTCCAAATCTGCCAAAAATGCTATTTAAAAAGACCACACAGAGAACTGATCTACCTTACACAAATGTCTGGTTGGAAATAGTCATGTAAATTTTGATTTACTGAATGCACAAAAGAAGGAGGCCACCGCCTAAGAAATGGATGACAGCATCTGAAAGTGGTTCCAGCATTTTAAAAGCAATTATAGGGGGTAGATTTATGCACAAAACCTGCTCTGTACATTAACTAAATTTGTGGGTTTAATCACTGGAAGGAGAAAACCAGCTATGAAATACTCAAAGTAACAGGTCATTGTAGATATTCCCCCGAGGACATAATTTGTGTCGGTGTGTGTAGACACACCGCGCATATGTGTTGCAAAAGTGACAAAGGAAAAAGTGAGTGAACATCCTCAAAAAGCAAATACAGGAGAATGCTGGAATATATGGCTTCCTGAATGAAGAAAATAAAGCTGTGACTGTGTGAAGATTTCTTAGTATGGGAATGGCAAAGGAGTAACGCATTCTTCACTCCAATGGAAATTAATGGAGCATGCATTCCTCATTCTCAGTCTATTTGAGGCTGCAACAGGGGATATCACATCTGGCAAAACTACTTTGAGTCATGTTATACCACTTATAACATCATCTGGACCTTAGGAAACAGCTTTCTGAAAATAAGGAATGCTGTACAGTACCTGACATTAGCCCTGTTGAAAGGTACTGATAAGTTGCAGAGGCCTAAGAAATTAAGGGCCACATTTACATGGAATTTCCCTGCACTTTATTACAGTCAATTCCCTGGTTTTGCAATTTTAACTGCCCTTTTCCCTTAAGTGCCTTCCCCAAGGTGAGTAGGGGGGTGCTCGTTTGTGAAAGGGAACCAAATCAGTCAGGAAGGAGAGCATCTGGGACAACAACAGAAGAACACTGCAAACCCAGAAACATTACAAAATCTGGTATAAATTGAGAGCATTCATTATTAATAGAAATACTGTTTTCAAACTATGTTGCACTTTCATCTCCCAGGATTTCACATGCTATAGTCCTGATCCTGTTTTTGTAGTCCTAACTCCCACAGTTAGCTTGATCAAATTTGATGGAATTAGTGGTGTGAGGAGGATGCACACTTTATAAAGCTTTGCAGAACTTGGACATGGACACAAACAGCTTCATAAAAATTTAATTACTGCTGGGATGGAGGGCACTGTCCTTTAGATTTTTCCATATATTCTGCAGTTACTTTGCAGGTGGAGGCTGTTTTGGCAGTGGATGGTGATTTTTTTCAAAAGTGCCTTAGGACTCCTACAACATTCACAGAGCAGAGAAGGGCTCTGGTCTGTTAATACCCATGAGTGAGAGAAGCTCACATGCAGCACAGCATTGCACGTGCAGGATTCACATTTACCCCCTCATTCCTGCCCTAGAACAAGTGTGAAATGGCAACATCATGATGTCCAGGAATATCTGAAATAAAATGAACAGAGCCCCATAATCCAGGAGGTGGCCCGAGCTGGCTGGTGTTCATAAACCAAGCTGATGGGAGATTTGGAAATGCAAAAGGGAGAAGGAAAGTCTGAATGTCTTAAAATCTCCTACTGGAGTACATTGGAGTAAGGGCTATGGATAGGTTTAGTGTTTGCCTTCAAACCAGAGTTTGATTCTGAGTCAAAATACCAGATCTGTACACCCCTATGGATGGGCATCGTCTGTTGCTTGGCATCAGCTAGCTTAACCATCCCAGGGAGGTGAGATAAGTGGCTTAGGCGGAAAGTTATATACAGCGGCATAAGGTTTACCACCCAAAGTAAACTTATGACCTTATTAAAAATGTACAGCGATGCTCATTTCTGCTATAGGTTTATAACATGCAGATTTTTTTTTTAATGTTTAGTTGTTTCTAACATTGGTTATAAAAAGTCCCCAGTGTCCCATCCTACACCCGTGATTATAAAAATATTTAAAGTCACAGAATGGATATATGGCTAGGCAGACACATATTTTGATTTATGTTATACTATGGTTTAGGCACACATTTGAAGGCAAGGTTTTGGGTGACAACAGCATCACAATAGCAGTCTTCCAGCCATATATTATAGCGATGACCCCTGAAAATTATCAGGGTTTAATACAAGGCTATAATATAGGGTTTCTGAAAACTCTACATAAGCAATAGACAACATAAAAAGTCATATTATTATTTATGTGCCATCAAATCACATTAGGAGGGATTTGATCACATAAATAGTAAAATGACTTTTTGGGAATATGGAAATTAAAGAAAAATGTTTCAAATAGAAACCATAATTTACAGAAAAATCACAAATATGCAACCATGTTATGAAAGTAGGAAAGTAAGAGAGGCAAAAAGAGAAAGGAAGACTTCTTAGAATCTTTTCCACATATGCTTGTGTAAGATTTTATTTTTTTTAACACACCCTATCAAAGATGCATCCTGTCATGTCATATCATTATTACCTATATTTATTGTATTATATTGTGAGATATGTGGGAGTTGACTGATATCTATGTTGTCAGCTGTTTGCCAGCTGTTTGCTCCTGGGATGAGCAGGGTGAATTTTAGCTTCTCAGAATCATCAAAATAAACAGTATCATTTCTCTTTGTTCTTTCTCTGCCACATAAAAAACGTTCTGTGGATAGAAAAACTTCCAGCCCCAGAATCTCACCCTCAAGATTTTCTTGAATCAGTTGTGAATACGTATCAGTATTTGGTTCTCATTGTTTGGTGATGCCAATAAAAACTGTAGAGCAAGCAAGAATAATAATTGTGGCAATTATGGAATATCCGGAGTGTGATGAGTGCTGTAAAGACAAGTGTGAAAGTAAGGAACTACTCCAAAGAAAAGTTTATTACCCAGAGAACATAGCTGAAGTTGATGGGATTGTTACCATTGACCTCAGTGTGAACTGGGTTGACCTTTGTCCATGCAAAAATACCAGTAGCTGAGCTGTCGCTTTGCTGCAGGTCTCTGCTGCAGGACAGCATGGTGCTGTATTGCTGCAGGCATAGCCTGTGGTGTGCATCATGCACATAACCCTTCATTCCTCCTTCATGGGAAGAGCAGAGAGTGGCCTAAAGTTTGCCCCCAGTGACTGTAATGCACAAACCGAACACATTCAGAAGCAGAATAAAATGCTGGCAATTATTACCCTACGTTTTTGGGAGGTGAGGGTGAAAAAGGAATTGTTATGCTCCCTGTAATCTGACTGGTATGTTTGAGGAAATAATTCCTTTCCTATGGTCCTGATTCGGTAAGCGCTTAACACATGCCTAGCGTTAAACATGTAAGCAGTGTTACCAACTTAAAAGTGAGTTTATCTTACGGGATGTGAATAAGAGTATTCATTTGCCTAAAGTTTACCACGTGCCTAAGTGGTTTGCTGGAGAGATGGTCAATGTTCTTAGATTATTTTTAAGAAAAAAAGGCTTTTATTTTGAGATAGTAATAAATACTAAATTCTTGGAAGATTAAAGGATTGAGGAGACTTTACATGTCACTGTTGTGCATGCACAGCTCCCTTTGAAGTCAATGGAACTTGTGTGTGCCAAAGGGCAGAGATGTAGGGCAGCAGAAGTTCATAATATTGTGGCTTAGGAGTCAAAAAGATCAGGGGATATCTAGAATGAGTATATGAACTTTTAAAGGCTTGAATGCTTTGAAGTACCCTTTCTTTCTTCTTTCATTCTTTCTTTTTTTTTAAGGAAAATAACCTGGAACTTTCTTTTTTACCTAGAATGTAACAGTTAAAATCCACTTGCAGGTAAATTTGTCTTTTGCGGAGCTTCCCCAAGAGTAAAACAGAACAGCAAATGTTTAGAAAAGTTGAGGAGAACCTAGGGCATATACAAAAGGGACAAGAAGTAATCTAGAGGCAGGAGGCAACGTTGCTGGAAACAGGAAGGTGAGCTCTTGAACATAAAAGAGCTATACCCAGGAAACAGAACAATCTTACGCCAAGGGAAGGTGGACAAACCATCCAGGAGAACAGCACCTCTGAATCTACCTCTGGGAAATCTGTTGAGTCAGGAAGGCTGTGATTATTTTGCACCTTGGATTATTTGTGTGTGCTCAAGCAAGTAAACTATACAGCTATTTACTTGCTTGCTGAAAGAAAACAATTAGCTAGCATTCTTAGTGATGCTCTTAAATGAGAACATTATTTTCGTTTTGCAAAACATTGCTCTTATTTATTGACTTAATTTTGGAAACCCACAAATGTTTGATTTCTCCTTAGATTAGGGGAAGGCTTAGAGTTCTTTATGATTCTTTCTCTCTACATGAGCTACATCTAGGAAAGTGCTGAGCAAAGAACGAGGGGTGCTTAGTGCTCTCCCACACTGCCTAACATTGCTATAAAATTACACCTTTCAAGAGCTGGGATAAAGACTGTGAAGCTGAGCTATTCCATTTCTGGTAACCATAGCATAATATTAGTCACTTATTAACAATCTTGGTCATTTGGCTTATTTCCTCATTTTCTACCAACCTTTTAAAAATCCTGTTTTGCCCTTGCTGGTCTCTCTCTTACAACTGGCATCAGCAGCGGTATCTTGGTTTGGAAGGATGAGTGTGTGGAAAGGGAAAGTAAGAGGGATGACAGGCTCTGGCCAACATACTTTTGCAAAACGACTGCTAGCTCACCACATTGCACTCTTCTTTTTCTGCTAATTACAGGAAAAGTGATTTATTAATATTTTTGCAATGGTAACTTCTCAGCTCACCCACAGCCTTTTCTAATCCAGCCAATTATTTTCAGTATTACTTTTAAGCTCTGACTTTAATTAATGGGGTGCAGAAGTTTAAAACATATGGGGTTGCTTTTCTTAAGTCTGGGAACAAGCAGAGCTTAAAAACCATGCAGATACACTTCTCAATACTGCACTTAAACTCTGTTTCTGAAAATACTACATATAAGTTGTCACATTTTCTTCAGCTTGACATAAAATTCTGTGACGTGTCACATCAAATAGCAACAATCATGAAATTTTTAGAGATGTGTCAGTTTTGAGATACATACTTTCTTGCTTTGATCCATCATGGTTCAATTGGAATATAAAATAATCACTTCAATTTCTCACTACTTTTTTATAAAAACATACAATAAAATATATATATTTTAAAACTTTCAAAGTATTTGTTCTGAAGCCCCTTTAAACAGAAAACTGTTGTTGCTGCTAAAATCTGCTGCAAAACCAGCGCCTGTGTTGCGGTGATGTTTTTTTGTCTGCTCCAGAGTACAGCCTGGAAGGTGTCATCATTTACACCATACCCATGGTCATATCTGGGCAGTCTGGTCTTCCCACGTCCGGAGCATGATCGCAGCCCTGTGAAGTCAGGGACGCTGGCAGATTCTCAATGCTTCGTCCATCTGAATAAAGCACTGAATAAAACTTCAGGTGCCTTTTTAAGTGACCGAAGAGATAACCTCTCGGGAAACCCTCGCTCTCTCACCGCGCTCCCTTTAGCAACAGGTGGAGCGAGGAGTGTGCCGACTTTGCTGGGATTTCACGAGGAAGACACACAGCTACGGCACTGCCTCTCCCTCCAGGATGAGCTCGGGTGAATGAAGCGGCAAGCAAACCCTGGTGCCCTGGGCTCCCCTCGCGCCGTCCCCCCGATCCCTCTCGGGGGTTCATTTGTCTTGGGCGCCCGTCGCAGCCGCGGTGGGTGGCGGTGTGCATCTGCCGGGGGGCTGGAGCACAGCTGCGTGAGAGGAGGGCACACAGACCGGCAGCCCCATCCGCGGGGCGATTCATCAGCGGGACGGCTACTGCTGGGAGGAATTCCTCCCCGGCGGGATGAACCTCCAGTGACTCTTCTCAGGGGCTGAGGACGTCCCCCTCCCGTGCGGGCAGGGCCATCGCTCAGCCTGGGGCTGAACTCTCCCTCACCCCCTGACCCCCTCTTCAACTCCCACACGTGCACCAAGGCATGAACTGGGCCTCCGCGGGGCCCACCGGCCTCGTAACCCGCCTCCGCTTCATTTCCAGCTCCACGTCGGATGCCGGGTGCCCCGCCGGGGCTGTGGGATGGCTGCCCTCGGCCCCACAGCATTGCCTCTGCGTCCCCTCACCTACAACAGCCAGCTGAGGAGGCTCGCCTGCTGAACTCCAACAGGAAAGCTGTCACACGCTGAAGGGTGCAGCTACTTTTTAACAATTTAGTCTTTTAATCTCCTCATGGCCTGGCCCGTCCTCACCCTCCTTGGGGCTCTCTCTCGCAGACCCCATTGCCGCTCTCTGCCCACCCCTGGCAGCACAAACCAAAGGAAAACCGTGGAGTCACTCTGGGGCCTTGTCTGGTGTTGGATGGGAATGTCCCCTCCATTTTGGAGGCGCGAGCAGTGGCTTTTGCTTGATGGCTCTGGCAGCCATCGCCGGGGTGGGGGATCACGCTGACATCCTGGGGACGTGTGCCAAACGGTGCCAGTTCCCATTTCCGAATCATCTGGTCTGACTATGTCATGCTGGCGGAAGCGTCAAGGAAACAGAAGCCTAAGGACAGCAGCTGAACCTTTGTGCTTTTTCTTTTTCTTTTCTTTTTTTTTTTTTTTCCCAAGGAAGCTTTCAATGTGCTCGCCTGCTGGGTCCTCAGGGAACAACGTGCTCCGGCAATTTACTACACTGTCTCTAGGCAGAGCTTACTGCTGCCATATCAGGGAATTACTTAAGGAGTTACTCAGGTCCAGGTGGCTGTTTGAGAACTTATATCAAGAACTTACATCACCTGCTTTCTCTTGTAGTTAAATTTAGGTCCCTTCCTTCGGCTTATTTCTCCTTTTATAAGTGCATAATTTAACCGCTGGTCACTGACAAAGAGACGCCTAAATAAGCTTCAGAGTACACCTGAGAAGCTCTGCTGGGAAGAGCTAAGAAACATTTTCTTCTGAAAACCAGTGTCCTTTCACAGTGACTCTCATAGCTTCTGCTCTCCAGAGTTGGATGAAGGAGCTACTAGACAGGAGAAAAGAAGCAAACTATAGCATGACAAGAGATATCAGGAAGGTCAAGGGAAAGGAGAAGAAAAGGTATTTGCTTATATCAGAGAAGAGGCATAGCTTAGGTGTCTTTACATTTTAACTCCACAGGTATGTTCAGCACTGCAGTCACAAGCTGGGAAAGGAGGTATATCGAGAATGGCATGAGCATGCAGCCTCAGCATCTTGTGTCCCGGACCAGTAGGATGACTGTTCAGGTGCTCTGACACTGTCACTGCAGGTTGGGGGAGCTGGTTAGGGTCAGGAAGGGAGGATGTGCAGGGACACAGGTCTTGTTAATTCCAGAGAGTGCTCGATTACAGGGGCTGATGGAAAAACGTCTGTGGAAAAGGAGCTTGTGTATGCTTTAAGTTTGTATTACAAGAAAATACATGTATCAGTGCTTTGGCTGTTGCTATAAAAGCACAGTGAAGAATATAGAGTACATTTAAGTACTCTGACTGCTGGGGACTGCCTGTATGGGAACAAGTGGTGGAAATACCTCTTTCTATCCTGTGTCATCCTCCATAGAAATCAGCTAACGTTTACAGTGAAGCATTTTAAGGCAAACAAAAATCGGTGATGGTTGCAGTGAAAAGTCTGCCCTGTAAACTGCAGTGGTTTGGGAGCTGACTGACAAGCAGCTTAGACATCTGGACAGTGGGAGCAGGGTAGACAGCTGAAGCTGCCAACCTTTTCAACTCGTCCCAAGGTAAAACTGTCCCAGTTCATCAGTCAGCACCCTTGCTTTTCCCAGGCCTGCAGATTTTAAAGAGGCTATGCTGACCCATAAAATCTAGTAATATGATGGGTGTGTTTTATGACTTTTTCAGCTGAATAGTAACTAGGAGGTTTGAAATATTTGAAGACTTTTCTTTGCTTGCATCTTCCAATGTGTAGAATGGGATGTTTCATAGCAGTTTTGCTTTTTCCTTTCATTCAGGTGGAATTAAAAGCAATGAGTGCAGCAAGTGCCTATAAATCATACAGTTATGCCACTATTTTTTTCAAGGAACCTGTAAGCATTGCACAAACTTGGCAGCTAAGGCTGTGTAATGCTGTAGGCCAGTAGCCTTTTAACTCAGAAAACCTAGGTTCGGTTTGAGAGATGAGATGTTCACAACAGTGTGCTAGGTTTGCTTCTCTGAGAATCTTTGTGAACATTACAAAACGCATTGCACAATTTAGTGTAAAGTATAGTCTCTTCTCATCGGAACAGGGGAGACATTAGCAAGTGTATCTGGGACCAACTAAGATGCAATGAAAGACATTCCAATAATTCAGTGGGTCAAAGAGTTTTGGGGCCCTTCATAACCCATCTCTGAAATTTATCCAAGCCAGCAGCATGGGCAATGTGAGACACCTAAAAACTCAACAACCCTGCTGTGACAGTCCCTGCAAGGTGTAGAGGAGGGCCACCAGGACTCATACTCCTCTCCATGCCTGGGTAAGGAGCTCCAGCATGAAGCAGAATTCTCCCTCCTAAGCAGAAATAAGTCCCTTAAGTGCTCACCTGCTTCCTTACACAGGACTAAAAAGCAGGGGTTATGAGCAGAGAATAGGCATATAGATTTAACTGCAGGGTTGACTTTAGGACTGAGGGATAAGCTACACATTTCTTTCTCAGCCCTAAGGTAAAACTGGTGGCTACATACCACCTCCATCATCCTAGCCCTAATCTCTCTCTACTCAGTTCTTTCTGCTTAGTTGTCTGTATGCAATTCTGTCTTTCTGTGACTCATGAGCCAGCCTGAGGTAAGCATAACATAGAACATCTCTAGTCCTTCTTACAGTCGTAGACATACATGTAACGATCTGATTCCAAATGTACCGCAGCCAGTTCTCAACAACCTGTATTGAAACCTGTCTTACATTTAGTCTATTTAGTAATTAGAATCAATAAACAGTTCTTGGTGGTCCTGACCCCTGTGAGCAGGATCAGTCACATTTTTGTATTTGGCATTTGCACAGACACCTTCATGTACAATGACCATAGGACTTCATCAATGTGGTACTGAGATGTGAGATGCCTGTAGTAAAGTGGGCATCAATTCTAAAAATGTCTTGAGTGATGTGGTCATCATCCTTCAGTGACTGATCATCATCCTGGCATGAATAGATAGTATCTCAGAAACACATGCATAATATACCATAAGCCTTGGCTATTTGTGAATCTAGTGTCCTGGAAGAGATGGTTTCTAAACCATCTTAAAATAATCTTTTGGAGACAGATCTAGAAAAAAATATTTATAATTGTATTGGCTGGAGTGGCTTGAGTCCATTTTCATTTTTGGGCCCTCATGGGTAAGTTATATTAAAACACGGGAAGTATTTTGCATAAAAATGATTTTCATGGAGTAATGAATGAAAAGATAATGGGCAAACTATGGTGCACCAATCACACCAGTGAAATAACATCTCATGGATTTCATAAAGCTGACCCTCTTTACTCCTTTTCCTGGAAATATCTGTCTTTTTCCATGTGTAAACTCTGCAGCTTCATTATGATCTCCTACCACCACTGCCTCCTTATTACCAAGTAAAGAGCAAGCTGAGTGATACTGCCTTTTTCCTTCTTCAGCTACTATC
>VYZV01038970.1:52907-88725 GCA_013401275.1 Pandion haliaetus | reverse complement strand
CTTTGCAAGCACCCAGAAGCTATTGCATGCGTAGACACAGGCATGATGTTGAGGCATTAAAAGTCCCTTCTAGCCAGCTGAGGGGAATACACTGCTATCTTTGCTATGGTTCTGGCTGACCCTTAAAACTTGGCTCATATTTAAGGGACAATTTCCATGGTGCATTTGTAAGCCTGAACTTTACATCAAAGTAGGTGATTAATTACGGATAAAGGGCTAATAAAACATTAATGCATTTTGTAATTAACAAACCTTGGAATGACAGTTCTCTCTGCCCACTTTCTCAACATGGTTCACATGCATGTATACAGACTTCTGTTTCCCCATATTGTTTATTTGCCTGTTAATCTGTGCAACCTCCATATATCACATGCATACATATAAATATATATTTTAGTCTACATGGATTTTCTCAATGAAATATATAACCCATCTCAAGTGCAAGTAAAGCCCCATACATAATTATTTTAGAATGACAGACAGTGAATTCCTTAGCTATTATTTTTGACGACCCTGTCATGGATGCCAGGCATATATTGTGGTAAGAGCCTGAGAAACTTGGGAAAACCCACCTGGGGAGCAAACTCCTTTTTTCTTTATGGAAAGGTTCCCCAAGTGACAGGCCTGCAATCCTGGGTGAGCTTAATTAAAGTCAATAGAGAAAACTAAAGCATTCAAAATTGCTGCCTTTGGGGCTCCCCCGCTCTTCTTTTTCTTCATTTGCTGACACTTTTAAAGGGAAGGTGCATTTTAAATTCCTTATTTGGGGCTTGGGGCTCAGTTCATCACATTCCCCTTCTGTTCTGTATCCCACATTAAATCTTTCTGACACTTCAAAGTGTTGTTTCCCATGATTTATGGCTAACTAATGCAGGTGCACTGGGCCTCCTGTGAGGTACTGAATGCCCTCTTTGACATCAGTATTAATGAATGAAGTTTTGGCATACAAAGCCAGGTAAGGGATATTACCTAAGATTACAGATAAGTAAACTGAGGCACCCGGTAAGATAGCAATGAAGCCAAAAGACCTTAACCTTACCTGGCTCCCAGAGCTCTGCAATATTTACTAAGCCTCTTGTACAATGAGGTCTGCTGAGAGTATATGTTTTACTCCTTAGGTTTTTCCAAAATCTACCTAACCAGACCTTGTGTCCTCATTCCTACCTCATTCTTTCTCCTCTTCTGCCACAGTTGCCTGTCACAGGCCAGAGACACGCAGGAGCAACGGAGCTGGGAGCATTCATGGATGAATCAAAAATGCCTTTGTGCAACAGGATCTTGACTGTCTGCTGCACCTGCCATTTCAATCCCTTGTCTGATGTGAATCATACACTTTCAAATGTCACAATCACCACCAGGCCTGAAGCTTGGATTAGTTCTTGAGCTTGTAATGCTAGCTTTTGAAATGAATGGTGAAATGCCTATTGACTTCAGCACGAAAGGGTTTCATCAACCAATAACCACAATCACCTTCATTCGGACCCCACCTTTCCTGGCAGAAGTCATTGGAAGTAGTATCATGAACTGCAGTGGGACGGGCATTTGTGACAAACTACCTTGGGGGTTTGCTCTTGGAATAAAAACCTCATTTACCAGCCTCTGGTAATGAGGTGGCCACATGACTTAAGAGTGAAGGCATTTTTATTAGCGTCTAATGCTAGATAGACTTAATGAGGTTTGTGGATTAGGAAAGCACTTTAAACATTCAAGTGATCAAAATCCCTGATGATGAGTGTCAGAAACTCCCCAGTTCCGATTGTTGGTCCTATAGCACTTACTTTATTTACTACATGCTAATCTAGGCTGTTTGTACATTTATTGTAGAGGGAGCAGTATGGTAGCATGGTAGTAGTTCTATATTGTCTCCTCCACAGTACTCAGAAACATAAGATGTATGCTACATCAGGAGCAGGGGGGAGTCAAAGTCCAGTGAGTATAGCTCACTGGGGTTAAGACCAGAGCTGCTGGACTTGCATGTGAAGCTGGAAAGGGCTGAGGTGAAGATCCACTCAGCTTCGTAGTGGTAAGGGCTTTGTGCTAAATGCTATCTGGAATCTCAATTCTGCAAACAGCCCTTCCCGTTCTGTTTCGGGCTTCTAGGATCTCTAAATCTGGCAGGTCTGCTTCCAGTCCATTTCTATTTCAAACTGTGTCAGACCACGCATCTCCTTTCCCTATTCTTCCTTACCACGCTTCCTTGGCAAACAGCTCACTGCTTTACTTCCCTCCTGGAGGAAGGATATCAACGCTGAAAAGGTTAAGTGTGCCGCCTTATGAGTTGGGATGTTGTGAAATTTACACTCATTAGCTTCTCTGGGTGGCCATCAGGAATTTAATTAATATCCTTGACATGGGTTGTTATAAGTGATATCATGGCTTCCAGATGCCCATTGCTGAGAGAGACAGAGATTGCACTTGTGAAGAGTGACAGCTTTCAGGAGTATGCAGAGGCTTTGTACTCTGTCTTGCAAGAAGAAAGACAGCTCTGGTTGCCACCTTCTTCCTGTGGGAAAAAAGGAAGAAAAAAAACCCGGCAGCCTTTTTGCAGGTAGCCTCACTCATGACAGTAACATCACGTCTGTTTCTGCCCTTGTCAACACATCTCACTGTCCACAATCACTCATCATCTCCAGACAGACAGCACTGGAGGAGATCATCAATTGCCAATGCAATTCAGCAGATACACTTCATAAATTTTAATTACATTCCCACTGAAAATGAATGGTCAGAAAATATAAAACATCTGCCATCCAGATCATTTACATTTTTCATACAATAAATCATCAGCAACATCCAAAACAATGGATTAAATCATGTGGAGTGTGATAGGTCAAGAAAGAAGGAACGGCACCCATTGTGTGATTACTGTTTGGACCAAAGCCATTACACAGTGTACAGTATCAAGGAAAATAAAAACATTAAAAAATAGTAACCGTTTGGACTTGTCCTCATAAATAAAAGATCCCTGCTCTCAGATAGACCCTGCTAATGGATCTATTACCGTGTCTATGGAAAAATGAGGGATTGTTTAAGTAAAAGAATATTTAGTTAATTAAGATGGAGGAAAATGAGCATTTATCAATTGAGTGGCTGGGCTATTTAGCTTGTAAATAGAAAAAAGAAGTGATGTCAGTGGAAAATAATCTGTTAATCAGGTTTAACTAACATTATGACTTAAAATACCTCAACCTGTTTTTTCTTCAGTAGAGTGGTGTGAAATCCTAGTGTGAGATCACCAAACCATGTGTCCAAACTACATAATTACTTGGTGAAGCAATGGACTATAGGCTTAGCAAGCCAGGCATGGGATTCAGAGGGGATCTATTAGGTCCCCTTGGCCTGTGTTTGGCAAGGGAGCCAGCCCTGATGATGATGGGTGCAGTGATGCTCGATGAGCCCTGCCCCAGGAGGTAAGAGAGCTGCCTTCAACTCCTCTTCTCCTTCCAGCTACTGAACTGCTGGAGAAACAGGCTGAAGCAACAGTTCCATGTTTCTGTCCACAGAGGGTTTGAGGCAATGCAGCCAGAGCCACGACTGCAAAAAATGACTTGCTGGTCTAGGTACCACAGATTTACTCAAATCTGGTGAGATTTAGGTGCCTCAGACTCTGGAATATTTTAGCCTTGAATTGTAGGTGCTTTGTGTTTTTCAATATTATATATAAAAAATTTTCTTGAGCAGTGATATAATCTTTATGTCACCCTGTGCTGCACTTTCCCCCGAATGATACTTTCTTCAGCAATCCTTCTTGCTACTTGCACTCTTACCAAACCTGAGATATTGTCCTCTCTTCCTTGAGAAATTCTCATTTTCTAAAAACTGAAAGTCGTTTTGGCTGGATCCACCTTAATCCTTGTTTGTTTGTTTGTTTGTCTTTTAAACAGTACCAATACAAAGGCATGAAAGTCCACAGGAACAGCAAACTGTGAACACACTCAATCACAAGTTGGTGGATATGGCACATCCTCATCCCTGAAGCAGATGAGAGATTAGTGTGTTTGTTAACCTCAGTATCTTTCCTGTTGAATGAAATGGGTGGAAATCAGGTATACACTGAGCAAATGTTTATTTTGACTGGAAGCCCTGTCACTTTGTGTATTTATGTGAAATACAGAGATGTATGCTTAGCCTGAGGAGGTATCTGCACTCTTCAAAAAAGGCCATTGATGAATGGCTGTAAAAGCTATACTTTTATCTGGTTTATGTTCTTCTAATGCTGCTAAATTGTTGTATATTAGGTTAAAAAATAGTTCATTCTGATGTTACATCATGAGCATGTCTCGCAGTGGTATGTGCAATATAAGCCTCTTTCATTTGACGATTTACTGCTGTTAAAAGGAAATAAAAATCCTCATAACGTATGAGAGAATAATGTAGCTGAGAGAATTTTCAAGGTGTTCAGCTTGAGATTTTAGGCTTGAACTAGGACTAACATTTTTTTTTGACTCGATGTATCTGTGTATTTGTAATTCAGTTACACAAATATCAGAGGGAAAGAGGTAGCAATTTTTTCCCTCATAGAGATGTTTTACTTCATACTAAACTCCTTTACAACAACAGTAATTATTGAAAAATATCACAGAAGTGCTGAAGCACATGTTATTATTATTAGTTACTATTTATACAGTGACACATATTGCTCTACAGACAAATAAAACCAATGTGGCTTTCCCCCTCTCACGATGGTTTAAGGGCTTTTTACTATGAGTTTGGCCAGCTGGCTTGGATATGACAAGTAATTCTCCCCGGTCTGTTCCTTTTGCCCCAAGCCCCACCCCAAATGGGGATTTTTTTTTAAACCACAAAGCGTTTGTGCCATTCTCTGTCTCATCTTCCCACCTTGTGCCCTGTCTCCCCGCTCTCATTCCTACCCACACTTCTCCAGTCTCCCAGCCTCTGCTGGTTTTTTCAGTCCCATTATTGGCATTTTCATGCCTGCTCAGTCTACGTCTGGAAGTGAAAGCATCAAGCCGTAGTACAAAGTTCCCAGCCTGGAAGTAAAAGGTATCAGCAGGCCAGTTTTCCCACTATTTCCAGTCCCTGGCTTCAATGGTGCTCACTTGTGTATGGGAGGACACGGGATGCTCCATGGGACTAACAGTTTTCTTACAGCTTTTCCCTCCACCGAAGCGTAGTCCCCACATTATCCACCACACATTGTTTCTCCTAGACTTTCACGGGAGTGCCTAGGGCAGCCAAACCATGCTCTCAAAGCACTGGCTGGCCCAGCATGTTGAAGAGGACATATGCTACATACTCTTAAAGGAAACAATAATTATTTCCAGGGAATGCTAGGTGTTGCTAAGTGCAACTTTGTTAAGCCTTCCTTACACCTCAGATTTACAGATTTCAGGGGGGCAGTTGAGGGCCTACATTCCAAAGAGCTCCTTCAACCAGACACAAACAAGAAGTTTTAGGAAGTTTCTCCGGTCCTTTAAGTGACTTCAGCACTTGTTTCTCAGTATACCTCCAGCATTGAACATCTGCAAAAATTACAGAGACTGAGAAGAAAATTCAAAAAAGCATGTAGGCACCTAACATGCCACTTGAGCAGAATACAATTGCCTAAATTGAAGTCATCCATCTAATTTCTTATGCACCTGAAAATCAGCTCAGGTCAGGTACCTAGAAGTTTCTAATACAGCTTTAGTGGTGGTGACTTGGTTTGGGTCAAAAGCATGCTGTTGACGCGTGCCTCCTGATCACCCCCACCAGCTGAGCTTCGGTTTGTGTCCTGGAGCAATGTCAGAACATGCCAGCTGGGTTCCTCTTGGGTAAAATCCAGCTGGAAAAAGCACTCTGGGAGCCCACTGAACATTCTCAAGCTGCAAATGGGCAGCTCAGCCCATGGGACCAGGCTGCAGCTGGTCCAGCAAGACTGCCCTGAAAGATGTGTGCTGTGGACATGCAGTGCTCGCTCCCAACTCTTTCGCTGTACATATCTGCTCCTATTGGTCTGCACGACTAATGCAGGCACAGCCACTGTAGCTGTGCAGTTCATCCCAGAGCTGACTGCATGTGTACATACATATATGGCTCTATGTCAGCTAGATGTGTGCGTGTGTGCACATGTGTGTGCACGCGTAATTTATCATTTTTTGTGTGAGACACCAAAAATAATGTATGAGCTCCCTCTGCTGCTTTATACAAAGAAATTAATCAAGAAAATTGCTTGCAAAGCTGAGAGCATTTTATTCATATCTTGCTGATAATGCTGTATGCGAAAGTAGTACTAAAAATAATAGCGTATTATGCTTGCAAAGCACTGTCCAACATTAAATAATTAAATAAACAAAAGAATATGTGTTGGCTGCATTGCCTTATAAAATATTCCAAATATATCTATTTTTATTGAATGAAACATGTCAACATTTTGGGTAAAAGATGGTTTTCTGACTTCCAAGAAGCCATCAATAAAAACAGTAAAAACTCTAGTGAGAGATAAGATACATTAAATATAGCTAGGTCTTTTTCTCTTCTTAAAAAGAATAAAAGATTTTTAAATGTTTAATGGTGATATATTATTGTCTGTTAATAGTTTTTGGATGTCTTTTGCATTTTGTTAAACAATGTGACATAAGCTACTTCTTGCCATTTATCTGAATTTGTATGACCACAGAAAGGAAAATCAGATTGATTTAGTGAAGAAAACAGAGCCCTGCTGAAGAATGTGGTTCTAAAGACTTAAAGAAGCTCTAAAATATATTGTTGTCTTTTCTTTCTTTTCTCATCTTCCTAATTCTACTGCTTTTAAAAATGGTGCAAGAAAGGTATCTGAAATACCTGATTATTTTCTGTATTGGAAAGTGTAATTTTGATAAATTGACTTGTAAACAGGTTATTTCCTGAAGGGGCAAAATCAGAAGTGTAGTTCTATGAATGTTTTCAGAGAAAAACTTCAATTAGAGCTGGATGAAAATTTACAGTCAATTTTTCATCCTGAAAAATATAGATTCGGTTAAACAGGAGAAAATGATGTATTTCTATCAATTCACAGGATTGCTTTGAATGACTTTTGAAAGATTTTTTTGACATTTTGAATTACAGAATAATAGACTGAAGGTACCCCTGGAGTCATCTGATCCCTGCCCAAATTAAAGTGTCTCAATATTGCTTAAGTGGATGCTTTTCTCCAAAAACGTACTTCATTAAAAAAAAAAAAAAAAAAAGATATGCAGAAAAAACTTGCAAAGTAGATGAACATTTTGAATCACACTAGATACTGAATTTGACACAAAGCAATTCTTGACTTTGCCTTTGCTTGCTGAAAATTAAAAAAACAATTTAACCAAATAAATAAAAGAAATTTATTGTCAGAACCGTCCATGAACAATCAGGTATGGGTTCAGGGCTACCTGAAGTCTTGACCTGAACTGAGAATGAGAGACAGAACAAAATAGGAGAAACCTTTCACTGGGATTGCACCAACCATGTAGGCTGAGCCAAACACCTAGTGAAGCTTGCTGCATATTAATTGTTGCAGTAATCTGCAAGAGCTGTAAAAGAGGATAAACTTTAGCAGTTTCAAGTTTTCAGAAAATCTTCATTATGATGACTACTTCTGCACTTTGACGTACAGGACTGAACATTTCCTTGGCTTTTGGACTGTCGTCTATCTAGGTTTCTCACAATACATTTGTTTAGCAATTATTTGCTGCATTTTCCATGTATGGGCCAAGTGGGACTATCAACCTTTCCTTAACTTTCACTCCATATACTTCAGCTGTCGCACAAGACACCTGTAACTGAAAGGCAATTCAATGCAGCCACTTCTAGTGCTGGGCTATTACCCAGTTTGTCATAATTTTTTAAACGTCTGTAGCTTGTTTCTGTATGTGCATACAAAAGCATTGACATGCACAGACAATTGATGCACCAGACTAGACTAACCATTGAGCTGTCTGTTTTTTCTCCACCATTAATGACTTAGCAAGAATAAGTGGCATTTGAGATCCTTCTCTTTCTGTCAAGCCTTGCTCCAGTGAAACTACTAGAAAACAATCTCTCTCTCTGATTGAGTGTGGCGCTGGGATTTTGAGCTTTGCTAAGTAACCAGTATAACAGAGTCCTCTTCTATGCCTTAACTGCTGTGTAATAGTACTGCTCCATATTGCACAGTAGCTGTTAGGTAGCTGCATTGAAAATGGGTGCACCCCTCACAAAAACTGAGTTTTAATAAACCATCCTTATTTGTCCACATTTGCCAGCCCTTTGTACCATGGCAATCTCTCTGTGAACACTTCTGATAACGTTAGTCTCTATTCTGCTTCTATTACTGCACCAAATTTGGGTCTAATAAACGCACTATTCACTGATGGAGCTATAATTAACCAATCTGCAGGCTTTGCACATATAGGAGTTGATGATTCAGATATTCTAACATAGGGCCTGATGTCTCTTCTGGCAACTTCACCACCTCAGTAGTTTGTGTTTTTCAGTTTTAAATTGGTAACATTAAATGTCTTTAATAGCTTATTACTGGAATCCTTTACACAACAGAGATGTGGTGAATACAAATAGAGTACTTGACAAATCAGAGACTGTGATGGTTGGCAGATCCCATTGGCAATTTAGTAATGTGCTCAGGATCACAGATATTGGAGTTGGAAACGATGCATTAGGTGAAATCCTAGCTTGACTGAAGTAAATGGTAGAACTTCTGTTGAGTTCAACGGGGCCAGATGCATTAATAGTGTTGTATTATACTACCTTCCAGTATTGATCAGAGCAATCCACTCTGTGTGCAGTTCTACAGCGAGCTCCCTGAATCCAGGCACTGAGGCTTGGTAGGAGAGTATGTAGCTATAAGCGTTATTGATTGCTGTATTCGTTTAGCACTGGCCAAACTCCCAAGGCCCTACCTCTGGGCTTATTCAAAATTTACAGGAAAGTTTCTTCTTGTTGTATAAACCTGGTCAGCAGTCCAAGGGGATGTCCATGGACATTGTACAACACAGCTTGAAGTGACTCAAAACTCTCACAAGATCCAGAATGACTTCTGCTGAGCTTCCGGGACATTCCCAGTAAGCACAATAGGTTTATTTAAGGTTGTGTGTTGCAGCCATGGGCTCCTTCTTAAGGCTTGAGTCTGAATATTTTCCAGGTTCCTCAGAAATATAAATTGAACTCTAAAGAGTCAACTGAGTATACCTCCTGAAGCAAGGTCCCCTCAGGTGACAAAGAGGCAGGAGGCTACCAAGGAACCGAGGCAGCTTGTGCTGAGGACTGAGATTAGAAGAGCAGCGTAGGGCACTCCAGAAGTCTGTGGCAGAAGGCATCATTTAGAGAACCCTAAACCTCACTGGACCTCAGGTTGTCCAATATTCTTCAAGTCCATTCCAGAAGTTGAGGTTCAAGCTCGATACAGTGGAAATGCGACTTGGACGCACTTTTCTACTTGTGGTCATGACTAACATAAACTAAGAGTTGAGTCCCGGGTGTGGTGGCACATAATTTCACTGTCATTTCTCAAGGCTTCAAGCTTCTGTCCTACTGAATGGAAACTAGACATCAATCTCCAGACATGAGACCTTAAGAAAAGCTACCAAAACCTGCAAAACTTTACCTTGTATGTAACCTGCACACTAATGCATGCTGCTGATTAAATCCCATGGTCATGTATCATTTCAAATCCTTCCACTGGCTTTCAGGCAGTAACTGAAAAGCAAAAATGCAAGGTGATCATTGCCTCAATAAAAACCTTTCAAAGCCAAGTGTAAATGAATGCTGTGAAATACACATTTTTTTTCCCCATGCGTCTCACAGATCTGAACTCTGAGGATCAATCAGTTGCACACAGGAGTCGTGACCCTGATCTCATTGCTCCGAGGAACTGTTGTCTCACCGCATGCTATGACCCTTGGTGTGAACCTGGTAATATTACTACTTGTGGGTCTATCAACAACAAGCCCTCTGTAGTCCCAATGTGCTTAAGAAAACTTAATTCCTCTTGTTCCAAATGTAGGGATCTCTTTTGTGCCAATTGCCCTTTGACACTGCTATTCAAGCTTACTTTTCCAAACACTGGTCCCATAAACACTGTTTCCTTCACAGGGAGAGAGGCTGGCAATAGCAAGTAGACCTATTGCAAAAAAGTTTTCTCTTGATGTTTCCATTTTGGGATGGCTGCTAAATGTATGTCGCTGCCTTTTAGAAAGCTTTACATAACTGCTGGATAGCTGACTTCCTCATGACTTAATCTACAATTGTCTTGTAGACTTAGCAGACAGGTTGTAAATGCTTTATAGTCCCCACAGTAGTGTTAGATCTTCCTATGAATCTATGGGTGAAATCAGATTCCTAGAAATCCCTTTTCAAACATACCTTAACATTGACTGCCTTGGTGGTCAGTCACAGTTTCAGAGAAACCTTCTTTGGGGCTATACTTGGAAATACATATTTCAGTTATTTCTACATTTGGGAACTGAAATTGCTTCCTCCTACAAGGAGGTGAGTCCTGGCCAAGCCAGTGTTCAGATGCTGCAGTAGCAGCAGCAGCAGCAGCAGCATTAATGCCTGCAGTTGCTCTGCTTGCTGATTCTGTAGAAGGAGCGTCAGGGCAATGCACATATGTCTGTAGCAACCATTTACGTGTGAACTATCCATCAGGGGCTGGGAAGTGAAAACCTGATATGGAGTGTGTCAGAGCACAAGGGGGTGCTTGGCCTTCTCCACTCCACTTCTGCACTGGCGACTTTTATCTACCACTCCACTCCTTTACTGAGCAAATAAATAAATTGGCCGTCACTTTCTGTCATAAGGTTCTGGTGCCTTTTTCAGCTGAGTGGCAGGCTACCCTACCAGCGGGCAGCCGGGCGGTACGGTTTAGGCTGTTTATTTGCAAAGTGAGCAGGCTGGTGGCCCTGGGATACGGGAGACCTGAAGGAAAGGAAGCACAATTGATGGCAGCTGATAGCTTGACGGCCTGGAGGTCTTTCACAGTCTCATCCAAGGCACAAATGCCATTTCTGGTTCTTGAGAAGGGCAGAACAAGTTTAAAAAGGATGAAGGCTGACATTGCAAGGGGCGTTGTTGAGGGAGACGGGGCTCTCTTTCTGGCCACTGATCTGCTCTGGGGCTTTCAGGAATGCACTACCTCTTCTTTAGCTGTGATTTCTGCACTTTGCTGTAACTCACCAAGTTAGACTGTGCTCCTCAGGGCAAGACCTCAGCTGCCTGCCCTGCTTCTCAGCAGGGCTCCTTGGCTCGTACTCAACCCAGCTCTGGCTGCAGTGCCCTGGCTGATTCTCTACTCAGAGGGGAGCAGGGGCAGCTCCCATGTGTCTGCAGGGAGCCCACAGCCAGACCCCAGCTGTGATTGCATGTGGAGCAAGCTGGGGGTTCATCTCGTATTGGGGGCTGTGTTTGGGAGCAGCCACCCTGCAAATAAGTAACCCTGCTGCTCACCTTGCCCCTTTGGCGGTGAAAATGGTAATGAGGTTCCTTCTTGGACAGATGCAGGCAAATGGGCGGGTGAGCTGCAATAGTTAGCAGCAGGCAGGATCTGTTTCTAATGCCTGTCATTCCCTTGCCGAGAGACCACAAGGATGGCCTGTGACCCAGTTCATCTGGCCTGAAGCTTTCTTCTCTAGAAAAAAAAAAAAGGTTCACTGTCTGCTTTTTTTTTCGGCTGGTCATTCTGTGAAAATTAATGTTTCTCTTGCTGTTGCTGTTGGCATTTTTAACTGAAAGTTAGCAGCTTGGGAACTGGTGGCTTGCCAAAGCAGTCACCACGTGCCTGAAGGTGAGGGTTGCCCGAACTGGCTATGGGCTGGACAGGCTGCAAAAGGGAAGAGGGAAGAATGAATGAAAGTGGATAAGGGATGCAGGATCAAATTCACTTTTCAGGGTTACACTGGATGGTCTTAATAATGTTACCTGCATTATAGTAATGTTACCTGCTTCCTTCTCCCTGGGATGTTTCAGTAATATCTGATGGGGTTGCTCAAATAAGCAATTTCTTTCCCTTAGCACATGGCATTGGTGAAACCACGCTCCCTTGCTGTCTGATTTAGTGAAGATGCTACTCTCCTGGTCTTAGTTTACTGCCAAGAACTGTGGTGGGCACACAGCAAAAAGGGAGGTTTTTTTTATCTAGACACCCTACGTATTGGAGGTGGCAATATTTTTTGCTCGGAAAACTTTTTGCCTAAGCTGAAACAAAGAATGGGGAAACTCTCAGCCCCAAAGAAGAGACCATTGGAAAGTTACATACAAAGGAAAAACAGATATACAGACTCTCCATCAAATTTGTAGGGACTGGATTTTTCCTGGCATGCTAACTAATGACACTTAAATTTGAATGGCCTTGGATCTTTGATACTGATTACAGCAATTCAATTTCAAAGGACTGACTTGGGTTGTCTATTATTATTATAGTAAGTTTACTGTTTTCGTTTGAGCAGCTCAGTTGATTTTAGGTGGGAAAGGCCTTATTCTCCTGTGGTTAACGCTTTGGGTAGTCACTTCCTGAAGAGCTTCCTTTCTGACGGCTCCCTTTGGGCACTTATTTCCAGTGAGTTAAGATGGACTTTTGGGTCAGAGCTTACAGAGCTGTGAGTCAGGAGAGAATCAAGGATGATGTATTTTTTTCACTCTCTCTACCTCTGTACTGCTTTATTTCTGGAAAATCAAATACAACAGTTTAATCAAAAAAGAAGTGGGAAACAATATAAAAAATACTGCCTAGCTTTTGCACAAATAAAGAATAAATGAAATAGAAGCATATTCATCAAAATCCAAGTCAATACTGAAATAAAGTTGGCCCCTGTTGGTATATGCAACATAAAAGGAAAAGAAAAAAAGTGGGAGCAAAGCACTTATAAAAAGGATTTTTTTTTTCTTTTGTGAAATAGCTCTATTTCAGAATATAATAGCAGTAATGCACTCTATGCATAAATGTTATAGGGTGGGGAAACTTTGGGTTTAAATTAGATATTTTCCTTTCTCTGCAAAGAGAATAGCAGAGAGTAACTTTGGATACAGTTTAGGACTAGGAATTAAGATCTGGGTAATTTAGGGGGGCTGAATTACAAATATCCAATGTGATCAATTGTAGCAGGGCAGATGGGCTTTTTAAAGGCCTGGCAAGGCAGGAGGCCGTACTCGTAAAACCGTGATGTACAGGGACCAGGAATCCACCCAGGGGACTGGGAATCCTCCCAAGGCGCTCCCAGCCAACAGCCTTAAATAAAGCTCTGGTGCAGAAGGAGCATTGGAAATGTTGAAAAAAAAAAAAAGAAAAAAAAAAAAGAAAAAGAGAAAAGGCAAGGCAAAGTAGGCTGCAAAGGGACTATCAGCAGAAATATTTGTCCTAAAGTGTCTGAGGGAAACCGCTGCCTGGTTTTTGTTTGTTGCTCTTAGTCTGGGTTCGGGGAAAGGGTGCTCAGGAGTTTTCCCTGGCACAGTTACAGTGCTTGGCCTTGTGAACCGGCAGAAAACGAACTGGGGCTGCCCTGACCAGTTACATGGTAGTCCCTAAGAAGTGACCTGATTCCCACTCAGATCAACAAGCACTCCTTCAGCTCACCTGCATGACCTTCCTACAGAACTCCCATACCTTAATTCAACACCATGACAGGAGGCATCCACTGGGGTTGGAAAGGATTTGATCGCCTCAGGTGGAAGGACCTATGCAAGAACAGACTCTAATAAGAGTCAGTGACTCTTTGCCGTGCCATCGCTCAAATCAGTACCTTAGAAAGTGGTTGGGAAAACTAAATGATGACCTGTTTAATCAGATGATCACCAGAGCATGTTTTCCTTTCAGGTTTTCTCATGGAGTACCAAAGTTCTGGCAAGAAGGGCTTTAGGAAATTTATTTATAATTTGTTCTGGTCTTGTTCTTTAGGATTTGGAGAAGCTCTTGGGATCAAGTTGTGCATTTCTTTGAATAAAAGCTTGGGTCCACTGATGCAAATATAATTCTGCCATGGCTTTATCTATGTCATCTCAGTAAGATCTCTCAATGCCAAATGAATGATTTCTGGACAATGTAGAGAATAGGGCTGTACAGGTTAAGCCAGCTTTGCCTTGCATATTGTCCAGGAGCCATAGCCCTAAGAAAAATACTACCGAAGTGAAAAGTAGGAAAGAGCAGAAGCTCCTCAAAATTTTTCCTTCCCTTTCCATTGATGTCTTTATGACAACCAGATTTCATGAGAAACAAAGATATAGAAAAAACCTGGGACCCAGCTTCCTCTTGGCCTTGAGGGGACACCAGAGGGAATTCACAGAGCATTTCACAGAAATGTTTAATAAAACCACCTTTGAGTCCTATATGGTCATTGGGGTTACAGAAACTCCAGTTTACTGCAGTTGGAAGGAGACCAACAAATGGATCACATTGCCAAGTGGTTGTGGTACTGGCAAAGTTTCTTTCAAGAGGTTTCAGTTCAAGCACGCTTCATACCTGATGAAGGCATTGCTTTTATAATCTGGTTTTACACTGTGGCCCCTGGTTGGATGCAACCTAACTTCTGGTGGCAGAGGTATGTGGACAGTTTAGTTCAGGATGCAAAACTACCTTTCTCCATACCGACCTTTTTATCCAGAAAAGGAGACCCAGCACCTTCTTCTGAGGATGTTGGTCAGGTAAAAGCATGGAAAGAGAAGCCCAGAGTGCCAAGGGAAGCAGAATAAGACACCAATGCCATGATGCCCTTACGTAATGAATTGCTTCATCTAAGTCCCCCGACTCTACCTAACACAGGTTATGTTGCACCTAGTGCCTGTGATGACTCCCCTTACCCCCACTCTCTTTGAATGTGTTTTGGCAGGCCTGTATTTCCTGACTGATTTTTTTTACCATGGGTATTGGAAAGGCAGATATGTGGTTTGCCACCTGAGCAGGAGAGCAACTGCCTGCAGAATGCTGTTAGATGGGAGATTTAACTGTATAAGCTGAAGTGCTGTGAGTGGTGATTTTAGAATTGACATGTTCTCTTTCAACTTATAAACCTATTTTGATATTTATATAGAGTCATAAAATACAGCAGGAATGTTTTAATGTATTTACTTTCATAGGACAGCTACATATATCCTGAAACCGAAGCTGTTATTTTTGTTTTCCTTACTTGTTATCCAGTAATATGTAAATTATTGATCACATTCACTCAGACTTAGCAAATCTTGCATGCACATGTACCTTTTTAATGACTGAAATAGTGATTTTTTAAACAGTCTGTGGGTAGTAACATTAATTGGCATACGGTGCTGAAGAACTGCTTTAACGCACCTACGAAACAAATATGTCTACCATGATGCTGTCATGGTTACCTTTGATGTGAAATCACCATCCTATTGCGCAAGAAAGGAGGGGCAACATTATCTGGAAAGAAGAGTTCGGGTGACAATGACACCAGTTTCTAAGATGAGATTCTGCCATTACTGCTGCTACTTTGACTTTTCTGGAGCTGCTAAGATTCAGCTGAGGGCAAAAATGGAAACAGATTGTGGCTTATAAAGGAGTTAAGAGTGTTCCTCATTTGTCTGGCAAAGAAAGAAAGAGGGAGAGGGGAGGACCCTCTGAGATTGTAATGTATTTGCTAAGAAAGAGACGGATGAAGGTAGAGAGAATGGAAAGTTTTGATGAAGTTGGAAGGACTGAATAAAGGAAGTTCCATTCAGGGTGGGAAGTGGGAAGTGTGGTCTTCAACATCACCACCACTTTGGCTCCAAGTCAAATTAAATAATGGAAGTTTTTCTTGACCTTGTGCTACTTTCACAGTGTGTTATATGATACATTCAAAAATTAAACTGGCCCTTAATAATACTCCTTACTTTGGTGTTATTATTGGAGTACCACATTCAGCTTAATCCTCCAGACTTCACTTGGACAAAACTGCCAGTGTTTTCAGAGCAGGTTTCACCAAACTGTCCAAAGAAAGCTTGTGAATACAGTCTCATTTCAGACTAGTACTATGCATTCCCAATGCTTGCTGAAATGGTAGCTGAAATGGGTTGGAAATATCACAGCAGCAGTGTTTGGAGACATGTCAGCATTGCTTGCTTTCATCAGTCTGGAAATACTATGAGATTGGCTGGAAGCAGCAAGAGAGGAGTGAGGCTGTTCAACGGGAAATAATGGACTTCAGGTTAAGGTGGAAGACACAGACGGGTTCCTCTTGGAATCAGCTTGTTCACCTCTGGCCCCTAGAAAGCATGCAGTAATGGGCCAACACTATCAAGGAGCTGTAACTGTGAGCTCAGAACTCTTTCAGATCAGCATAAATAGGATCTGTCTGTGCTTGTAGAGATGCATAGTCTGCATTTTTATAGGTGCATAAATAACTTGGCAAACTAAATTAATGCACAAGCCAGGTTAAGACCTTTATAAAAGAAAAAGATTGTTGCGTTATTGGCATTAATGTGATTGAAAGGGTGAGTGCAGAGATATAATGCCATATGGTGTCAAGCAAGGCCAATGGTAAGTTTTCTGCTTCCCCAGGTGCTGGGAAATAGGGTGGCAGCTTGGGGAAGTGAAGCCGAGAGTGACGAGTGTGTCACTCGAGGATCTTCCTCAGGTTTTCCTTGTCATCTTCGCTAGTGAAGGAACACGGGACTTTGCCCATCCTCACCTGCTATAGAGTGTAGAGTATTTATAGACTTTTCCCTTAGGACAGGAGAAGGATTGCTCTCGTGCACTGCAGAGTACTTTTCCTTTATTTGTACTTTGCCTGCTGCCTCCAAATGTGCTTGCCATCTTAACTGCAAACAGATCTCTTGTTCAGGAAAATACTGCCTAAAGTGAAGAATTTGGAAGAGCCCTCAAAAATACACTTGGATGTGATAAAGCATTCAGGTTTCGAATAGGTAATGTTCAGAGTGTGCACAGAGCACTAGAGGGAAGGACAGAGAATGAGGAGGAGGGAGGGAGAGCTTAGAGTTGTCAGAAAGCCACCAGACCTTTGAATTATTACACTGAAAATTGAAACTGCTCTATCAAAATTGATGGAAGTGCCATGTAAGGTTGTTCTCCCCTGTACCTTATTTCCAAAGTTTGCACTTTGAAATGTGTTTATCTGTAATTCAAACCTAGAGGTCTGACTCTGAGTGACCTCCAGTTATTTTTTTAAGCAGTCTCTATTTACGTGACTCTATGCATGATGACCCTTTGGGCACAGAAAGACACGCTGATGTGCTTTGAAATCAAAATGAATATACCCCTCCCTTTCTTTCCACCCCTACCCATGCTGTAGCTCCTGGAAATTTGTCTTTTCTCTAAGAAAAGATCACAGAAAAAATGTCATGTTATTGTCAGGAGAATGCTTGAAACTAATGGCATAGCTATAGTATTATGCACATTATTAAAATACACGTGTGTACAGTTTCACATGCCCATACTGTGCAAACATACTATGTCATGTGAGAGCACTTCAGCAAAATCATTACAAATCATCATATATTGTGTCCCCCCACCACTACTTGAAGATAAAAGTTTTCAAGACTAATGCTGCAAAGTGGGTATTATGTTGATTTATGCTAATTGGTTGTATAGATGCTGTTATATTATATTGATAAGTGATAACATTGGTGAAGTACTGTTGCTTCCAATGTTAACAGCCCACCAGTGCTGGTGTGAAAACAGCAAGGGAGCCACCCACCTCTACAGTCTCCATGGTCTGCTAGATGCAGCTGGGAGCTGGGGACTTCCCCAGTTATTCCTTTTGTTATGCCTTTATTGACACAAATTGCTATATAAAGGTTACAAAGATGTTAAAAATGAGATTTTTCTCAAATGCCTTCCAGTTTATTACTGTTTGGCTACAACAGGGCCCATTACAGTGGACTTGAGACCTTCCTTGGTCACGCACCTTAACCTAGGAGCTGCAAATGTCCGTCCGTGCACCACGTGGTGGAGTAAGAAACCTCCGTGTGAGCCAGCAATCTCTGTGCCTTATGAACAAGAGCCTACCCATGCCGGTAAGAAAGGTTATCTAGCCTCTCTCCAGATGGGGAGGAGTATGGATGTTGCTCAAGACCTCCCTGCTGTCTGCAGTAGTGGGACTTCTTGGAAGGACTGAAGAGAGAAGGATGAGGGACAGGAAGGGCAATGATCGGCTGCTCTTCGTCTGCAGCATGGACATGCTGACTCTGCCTTCCCCTTCGATGGCAGTGCAGGCCTGTGTGTTACTGGGTGCTTGTTTGTTTCCAGAGAAAAAGTCAGGGTTTAAGGGAACAGAGAAAAATACCAGTCTTAAAGCAGCTGAAAAGTACTGCTGTTTATTTGTCTTGTCCATTTGGGGTATACTCCTAATTATTGATAATAGCACTTTGCTGTAACTGAGATGAAATGTATTGACATGCACGCATATGTACAGCCAATGACCATTACTCTGTTTCAGCTAAGAGGTGAGGAAGGGCTGCCATTTTCATGCCAACTCTGAAGGAGGTTTTTTAATGAAATGGAAAGGAGTCAAGTTATTTGCATTCACCTTCTGTGTGATTTTGTGTTTAGCATGTCCTGTGCTCAGGTACATGCAAGACCTTCATATGATGAGTGCAATCTGGGACCAACACAGATGACTTTCACTGTCCAGAGTGGGATATGGGAATGTTTTGTTGGCATTTGTTTTTTAGTGTTAATTAGCAAAACATGGAGGGCATAGTGTCTTCTGGTGAGTGTATAAAAGAGCTGATGTTAAACAATGAAGTAATAAAGCATTATGCTATCTTAAAATGATCACTTAGGTCATGCTATATTGTGGCTAAAAGAACACGACCTTCACTTATCTACCTCTTGTGAAATTTCACCTCAAAGGATGCATTCTAGCTGTGTAATTTCTCTTCCAAGCAACTCTGGATTTACTATCTAAGCCCAGCCTGAGCTCAGTTCTCTGTTTTTGATCACTATATTAATTTAACTGAAGAGCCTCTAAAACAAAAGGAACATTGATAGAATGGAAGCAGAGGATATAGAGAACACAGCAATACAAGCCTTTCTTGCAAAAGAAAGTTGCCCTGAAGAAGTAGTAATAGATCAAACACTCTTCATCTCCAGGCATGTCTATGGTAATAGCAGTTAACATTAGTCCATTCTTCTTATTGACACATCGTTTGTTTAAAAAGTAAACTCGGTTTGACTCATAGACTGTAATGATCAGTTTGTAACATATGGTGGAAACATTTTGGCTGGCTTGTGAGTTTCTTTAGCTGTGTCTCGGTACAAGGAGGGGGTGCAAGGGGGTGGGGTAGGAAAGAGCTGCAGCTATTGACGCACAGAAGGGGAAACACTGAGCAGTCCTGGGGAGATTGTAAGAGCAGAGTTTCTTGGTTTCCCCACTATTTCATTTCTGAAACTGGTGTGTAGCAAGAAGCTCAAAGAAACATTGGGGATCCTTATGCGCTTCTGTCTGCTGGAGACCACGTTGGGGGCTATGCTTTCTAGTGCATGGTTTCATGATACGGGGCAAGCGAGCCCCATATCACTGAGCATTCCTGCATAGGCTTGCAGGAGGCTAATGTATCTCCATACTTGCTAAATGCAGGGTAGAGGCAGACATAGTCCCATGCAGGACCACAGGGCTACTGCTGTCTCTCCCTGCAGACATGTTTCTCCTCCGTAGCCTGATTACTCTGATGTTTCAGTTTCAGCCTTTCCTCAGAGCTTGGTGACATCCTGTTTTTCCGTTAGTTACTGGATTTCTCCATCAAAAGGATCAGTGATGCAGTGAGGACTGGCAGCAAATAATACTATAATAATCCTTAGCTATCATGAGGGGAGTTGTCTCCACCCCTCTTTTTGCCTGGGGCATTTGACACCTCTGGCTATGCACATGTATGAGAGTGCGTGTGCTGTAATGCGTGTATGTCTATATGTATGAATGAGTGTCCAGAGTTTGCTGTGCACATTTTCTTGCACAAAAAAGGCATAACAGTTTGTCTTGCAATCACTACAAGGAACAGCAGCCATGTTCAGCTAAGAAAGAGAACACCCTCCTCGCTGGTGAAATAGCATGTTTGTGCTGATTGCCGTTATTGAAGCAGTTTATTAAGTATACAGGACAGACCAACCAACACAACAAATTCAGAGGTAAAGAAAGGTTGTAAAGGCCAAGACAACAGCTTTCCTGTGAAGCTACTCATTATGGAGTCATTTGGGTTGGTCACTACTTCTCAGGGAAAATGATATTTTTGTAGGAAAAAAAAAAAGGAATTTACAAAAGCCAAAGTACTCTATCCTATTCTCCTCCTTTCCCTTGGCTCAATTTTCTGATAATCTCTGGTATTCACTGAATCAAATGGTGACTGCTGATTATTTTGATGATAAGTTGCCTGCAGTGCATGTGGGACTAATTATGAGATGGCACATTTCATTCTGCCACCTGTATAAACTAAATTTTAGACAGGCACAATAAGGGAAGTCTTCACAACAACACAACATTTGGAAAAGCTGCAGAGCTGCTCCCCATTCCCTCCCCCACTCTCACTAGTGGAAGGTTTCATAAGAGAGAGTTGGGTCTTGAGTCTGTAAAGGGAAAACCTGAGGGAATAGGAGGATGTGAATAAGGGAGAAATCAACCTAGAGGATCTACAGGAAGGAGAAATGGGGATCTGGGAGAAAAGAAAGAGAAGGGCAATATGTCCATAGAGAAGGAGACATCAAAGGGAGGAAAAGACCTGAAAGCAATAAGATTGTTTTGGCACATGAGAGGGAGATGATGAAGCTCAGAAAGTTGGCCTGGGGAGTAGTTGCTCAAAAGGTACAGACAAAGAGCTAAGAAGAAAGGGAGGAAATCTGGGTCAGACCCTCCTTGGTGACTGAGGGATGCTTGATACAGCTTGGAAAAGTGAAACAGAGGGTGAATTGTGACCTATTCTGAAATCCTAGCATAGCCAGGACACAAGCATCGCAATCCATATGAGGCCAAAAGGGAAACCGCAGGCGCTTTTTTCCTAACCTCTCTTGCTTCTTCTTGGGGGTGAGGTGGTGTACAATTGCTATTAGCATTCTTCAGCAAGAAGGATGCTTTTTGTGCAGGAGAAAAACTCCAAAACCTTATAAGCCATATTATATCCTCTGCTTGATTTTTCTCTCACTGAATGGGTATAAAACAATGGGCCAGAGCATTCAACTTTCAATTTTGGGAACAAAAAGTCCTTATTGCCTATAGCCTTCTACACACAATTGTCCTGCCCGTACCCTCCACTCCCCGCAGGTGTCAAGAGAGTGTAAGTAAGTGTTCATGCAGGTCCTTGGGTATGAGAGAGAAAAAGAGCATGGGATTGTTATTTCATCCTGTGTTTTACACAGTGATGTTGTCATGGACCCCTATAATAATAAATAAATAGTCTTTCTCCTGTCTTCTCTGCTCCAATACTGGCGCTTGCATCTTCTGTCTCGTCCAAGGGTCCCAGTGCAATAGCTGACACAAAATAACACATCACTGCTGCTCATCCATGCATGTATGCATGTATATGTATTTACACATTATCATCACTTTGACTGGCTGGAGCCAGCTTTTGGTCATATAGTCTTCAAATATTTTAAGTCCCTTGTTGCCATTGTGTTTTGTACATTGTATTATATCCCACAGGGATCCCAAAGGGATATCAGCCATATGGCTTTGTGATATGCTTTTAATCTCCCAGAACAAGTATTTGTGACCTCATCTGTGTTTATCACTCTTGTCCTACCTGATGGCCATCCTAGCAGAAAGACATTATTTCAAAGAGAATTATGTACATGCATATTTGCTTTTCCTCTTGCAAGAGACGCCTAAAACTCATTGTAGTTGTGTTAAGCCTTTCCATAGCACCATAGCATATATGTACAAGGGACAGCATTTCCAGTGAAGCGGTCTCTAGCTTTTTTCCTGGTTTTCCTGAGGAAAAGAGACCAGATCATTATGAGCTGGTTGAGTGTCTATCAGATGTCCCCTAAAAACCCCTGAACGCATTGCCCATCTTCAATCAAACTGAGATTGAGGTTTTGGGGGTATCAGGGTCTCACAGAATTTATACACATATGCCCTGGATAAAAGAAAGAGACACAAGTTAGTACTCTCACCAAAGACTGCTTGAAGAGTGCATGCATCTATATCATTAGACTCAGGAGAATAGACTCAGGAAAGAGTGGGAGAAAGAGACAGTACTGGGAATGCAGAAACATGGTGAAATGTCCTTCTATCAGTAAACTTCTGCTATGACTTGCACCTTACCAAATACATGTCAATCTGAACCTGAGCCTCAAAGGCACAGAAACAGAGTCTGTAAATTTCACTGGCAATGGAACTATGCCGAGTTTTAATTCTGCCATCCATTCGTCCAGCTAGCCAGCCAGACACATGGTTATACTTTGGAAAATCATAGCCATTTTTCATGTTTTTTATGCTGCAACACGCTGTAATTCTGCCTTTAACTTTCCTTTTGCATAACATTGGTTTATGGACGACCTTTACAGATGAACTATTAGGACTGCCAGGAAAAAAACAAACCTGCAGAAGCAGCAGGTTGGTAAACAGGTATAGGCATGAAGTCCTGACAATGCATTATTATTCTATGGTAATACTGTAATCTTGGATTTGATTTGAAGGACTTATTTGCCGTCAGATCTGAGTGCGTGAGACAATTTCAAGTAGAAAACAGTGCATACATCTTGTGGTGGACCCCTGTGCAGGCACAAATGTTGCCTCCCGTTGAGGGTTGAGCTTGGAGGTGGGGGTCAAAGCAGGCTGCTCCTTAGACACACAGACAAGAGGGATGGGGAGCTGGGGACCGGCAAACTGGAAAGTGAGAGAAAAAGTGAAAGCTACAGAAGAGTCCTAGAGCCCTCCAGGACCTGGAATCTTGCTGATCCCCGAATCAAACCTCCCTTCCAATGTCTGCATTTACTTTCTATCTCCGTATCAAATGAAAACAGAAAAATGTGATGGCACTGAAGTTAAATAAGCCACTTTTTTTACAGCTAGGACCAATAAATCTGTTTAAAGATGCATTACTACTTTTCTTGAGGGATAATTTAGACTATGTATCAAAAGGAAAATCAATAGTTTTTTCAATTACAAATAATTGCCTGTTTGACTCCTTCCCACTTTTTCTTTTTTATTTATTTTGTCTTCAAAATATTTCTACTGAGAGTGTCTTCTGTCTCAAGTCTAAACCAATAACACTTTCAACACAGAAGCAGAAAAAACATCCCAGGAAGCCTTATCAGTGATGGTTTCAAAGGCTGTTCACACTGCAGAAAGTAGCCAGAGATTCAGGAGATGGCATGAGCTCATGTTCACTGCACTACAGCATGCAGAGGGTGAAAGCCACGTGCTGTAAATCTGAACATAAATGCTGTCAGGACATCAGGGCAATGCAGCCAGCTCCCCAGCACTAGGTTTCTTTCTAGCTGGGAAAGCTTTAATTTGAGTCAGGTAAGGTTTCTTGAGGAGATGTTACTTAGTTTTCTAGGCAAAAAGTTTCAGGCCATCTGAGACAGAGTAAAAATTGGAGGTGGGAAAATAAAAGAAGTTTGAATAACCTCATATTTTCGTAACTTCTCCTCAGTAGGTATCTATGGGAAACAAGGTTTTGCTTACTCATAATTTTTAGTTTGGCAAATTGGTATTCTCTTTTCATTTTGTTGATGAAACAGCAACAAGCCCTGAAGTTTCAGGGAGGAACAGTAACCAAGGAAACAAGTATTTTCTTACAAAAAGGTAATGTTTTGAAGAAACATTCCACAAAGTCAAAGCTGGAAGTAGCTAAAAACCTAAGGGAACCTATGTGGTGTCCTGTCTTTCCTAGTCTCTTGTGTTTTTGTGAATCTTATCTTCATATATTTAGCTTTGGACTATCAATAGCTCTCTATCTTTTTTTAGTTTTTAGGTCTGATGCAACTTAAAGTGGTTTATTATCAGTGTCATTAAAACAGTGTGACTTTGTATGTGGGTGTTCTCAAGGTTACACCAGCTTTCAAATGAGTTAGCTGAGCTACTGACAGGAGCATAGCGGGTGCTCGCAGCTTGGACCATGCCAGAGTGTTTAGCCAGGATGCTGGGCAAGCTGGGGCTCTAACTCCATCAGGCTGCACAACTATCACGGCTAGGCTGGATATGCCAATAGGAATTGCAATCACACGTTCGGTTTACAGAGTAAATGCATTATAAATTTGGTTATATATATCATCCTTATGTTATTTGCAGTGTAAGCATAGTCAAAACTGTTAAAAGTGCCCAAGACATTTTGGAACTGGTTTAATATATTCACTATTCACTTAATTGAAGCTCAGAGACAAGCTCATCCATGAACGGTACAGGTTTGCTCTTCTGAAAGTCCACAGGATTCCTGTCAGAGATTTTGTGAGCAGGGAACATGTTCAACCCCATTTCCTAGGGGAAGCTTCCTCTGTGTGCTTCATTTGTGAAAAAACATGAGCTTCTTGAACCTTGGACTCACTGGCACTTTGGGTAGCTCCTGTCTGCCAGTGAGTTTGCCAATGTCTAATGACGTTCATCTCGCATGGTAAAGGTTCAGTTCTCCAGGGGAAAAAGGAAGCAAATTTTTAAGCCTTAGCATCTTGCATTTCCTCACTGTCCCTTTAATCTTATATTTAGTCCTAATGAAGGATAAATAGTTGGCAGAGGCACATTCCTCTCACTTTCATGGGGAAAGGTATGTGGGAGTGGGGAGCTAAGGAAATGTTAATGAAAATGCTCATGATTTGAGGAGATGACATTTCTTTGAGCATTCTTGTTCCTTCTTCACTCCATGGACAGTATTTGAAGTGATAACAGGGAGACCACTAAAAGTAGATGGTGAATAGGAGGCAGAAGTTGTTACATGCTAAAAAGAGCATTTCATAATAGAGAACTACTGAGGGCCCTAGACTCTCTTGAATGTGCACATTAATAACACCTTAAGTAAGTGCCGAACTAAAACTGCTGAAAAAGGATGGAAAAAAATCCATTCATACCCTATTAAGATAGGGTTAAATTCTGCTCTTCAAAAATAGATCATAGCGTATGTAAACTTTCTTACAACAAACAGGAGGCGAATCTGCCCATTCAAAGCTAGATATATATTTATCGTAAAGGAACACTAACTTCTTCTAGTGCTTTTATTTTTTTTTTCATAAAAATAAAAAATGTAACTAACAGCAGAAGTTGTTGTAGTGCCAGTTCTGCAAAGCATTTAAGAATGTGCTGAAGTGCTTCCCTATGCAACAAAGCCCATAGCACATGCTTTATCTTAAACATGTGCTCAACTCCCATTGAAAGCATCAATGTTTAAACACGTGTCTAAATGCTTTGCTGTACCAGAGCTCCGGGCACCATTCGTTGTCCTTTGAAGCCAACGGGAATCTTTCCAGTCCTTTCAATAGGTATCCCATCAAGCAATAAATTTCAAATGTTAAACAATCAAACCAGAGAATAAAAAGAAATCTGTTAAAGGTAGTCATTGACTATATTCAAATAACAAATAAATATTAAAAAAGCAGGATGTGGTCACAGCTATTCCAAAAGCAGACACAAAGAGAGACGAGATTCACTCAATAAATTCTTTGTTCAGTTATGCATTTGGTGTGTTCATTCTGCTAAGCTATAAACCTGTATTTACATAATTTTTTGACATCTCAGTTCACTGTGGCCCTGAATCAGCAAATTATTTAAACAGGTGCTTCGTTTTTCTACATCTCTAAGTCCAAAAGTCAAAGTGGATCCACATGCACTTGCGGCCTATCGATAAACTGGAGCCTAGAAGATGGCTTTGCTGCATGTCAGATCACATAAACCTTCTTCCAAAAAGAAACTACTATCCAGAGAAGGAGTCAATATATAATAATTTTACAGCCTGTATCTTCTCACAGTCTGACCTTACAAGAAATGTTTTGTACAAAGAAAAAAGTGGCAAAAAGCAAACAAAAATCAAGGAAGTAAACCAGAGCATTGTACTCATTTGGCTATAGTCACTGTAGTATTTTAGGCTGAAAACAGTGTAAGACATGGAAACAAAGCTAGTTTGCTCATTGTAGGCTTCTTGGAAATGATAAAACCATCAAAGGCAACAGACCAGTTAGAGAGTGCCAAACTAGTGTTCTGGAAGGCAGAGAATACAATACAGAAGAAGATCAGACAGAAACAAATTTTGCAAACTGGATGAAATCAAAGCTCAAGGTTTTCAGATTCAATACACACTTCTCAACCGCAATATGCTTTTTTATTGTAATATAGAAAGTGCTAATATGGCAGAAAATTTGTATTTTTGTGTTATAGTAATGCCTTTCTTGTCGTATTACTTAACATCTATATCACATTAGAAACCTACACAGTACCTTTATAAAATAAATTGACACGTTACATTAGCCTTCAATATGACAATTTTACATTCTTGACAGAGAAGGCATGACAACGACCCACTTACCTACTGTAAGGCTGAAACAAAGAGAGGCGTGCTGATGTCTATTTTGTGAAGCTTCAGTCCTTGGTACAGAATCACCGTTGGCACTTGGGCTGGGTAACCTCAGCACTGTTCTTCTCCCTTCTGCTGACACTTCTCCTTCTTCCATCTTCCTGACAAAGAAACAACACAAATTGCCCAGGTGGGCTGGCCACAGTGTCAGGACAACCAGCTTAGTGCACACTGTGGGATAAACGTGGCAAAACTGACTCATGACATAGGGACTGCTCCAGGCTTCTCCTGACCACTCAGCGACTAACTGGTACCCTCAACTTACATAGGATATTGATTGCACATTATAAGCAAATTCTAGGCAAAACTGGATGGGCAAAGAGTCGTTCTTTGTGCATCAGAAGCATTTTCTACCTTCTAAGCCAGTTACAAAGCTAGAGCAAGTGATTCTGGAAATGTTTGCTCCCATGTACCAGGTTTGAGCCGAGAACACTTCCCTTTGACATTTCCAGGCATTTCTGTCTCACACCCTCTAGCTGTAGGTTTTACTGAGTGTACCCAGGAAAGGAATCACCTTACAGGAGCGGTGAGGCTTTGGGAACCTCACTGTATCTGTCGTGCATGTGGTGCTATGGGCATGAGGTTGGCCAAGCTAGTGCATTGCTTCGGTGCTGGACGGTGCTTCAGCTTCTTTTGTCTGCAAAACAGGGATGGAGACATGTAATGCATGGAGAGCAGGTGATGCATGAAGCACTACAAAAATGAGGTGCAAAATAAAGGCCAAGTCATTTTATAACTGTTTTCTGGCTAAAACTGAATTAGACTCTCAATGACAGAGCATTGAAGGATACATTCACATAGATTATAATGTGGCATGCTAACATAGTCAGTTGTTAGTAAAAGCAAACTGATATTCCTAATCAGTCAACTTTATTAACCTCATATAAGAGAACACAGCGAACAGATATTGCCTTTCCTTTGTATTTTGTTAGCAACCTGCTATTGCCGTCATAACATATTATGAGTAAAACTGTACTGCAGATAAAACATCTGTTTTGAATAAGCAGGTGTATAGCAATTTCAGAACCAAACCCCAAATCCTAATTAAAGGTTGCTATTCCCATTTAACAAAAAAGTGTTACTGAATGTTAACCACAGTATAACAGTAGCATATGGATGCACACACTCCTGTGATTATCACGAGTCACCTAATAAACAAGTGCATCCACAGCTTGCACAAGTCCTCCATTGGTTTTGCTTTTTCCATTTCTTAATGATGGATTTTAACATGGTAAACAACATCACATTTTAAACAATCAGAAAAAGGGTGTTGGACACCTTTTGTATCTGGAAAACTGATATTTGTAAGCCAAATGCTGACCATTTAATTACTACTAGTGACATTTCCCATTTACACCATGTTAGCTCATTCTTGAATTGATGAATCTTTCTGCTGATCCTAGCTTTACTAACAGCTGTTCTAAGATCAATGGAGGATTCTGCTGCTGCTATAAAGTATTTGATTTCTCTTGTCCAACTTGACAGGTGGAGAGCACTCTGCTCTGTTTGGACCTCTCACTAATTAAATCTATTTCAGAAGAGTTACTGGTTGTTTTAGAAACATGATTAAGAATGCTGTTTCTTAAAAAGTAATTAGGAGAACTAGAGAATTCAGACAAGTCAAACACTTTCCTCTGAGTGTCATTTGGTTCTAGAAGGTAAGGAAATACAATCAAAACCTGAAAAGTATAGATCATAAAGCAGGGATCTTTTAGTGTTCTTGAAGGAAACTTAAGGAGAGCTGTACTGAAGTGTTCTTCCATCAACCCTCTTGATCAACTTCACTGTAAAGTCTGTGAGACCTTGGCAATAAAGCGGTTGAACAGAGGGCTGAAGAACCGCAAAGGTAGTTAAATCTGGGGCTATGTTAAACGTTAAGTCCAGAAGTTATAAATTATCCTTCTCCTTCTGTAACAACTTGAAACATTTTGTACAAAGGGCCCAAATCCACAAAAACTGCTATGTGCTACTGGAAAAGGGGAAGAGAAAGAAAGGGTAGATGATGGTACATTGACTGCCTGTACTGTAGTCAGATAATATTAAGATCTGAACCTATTGCAGATACTTTAAGAGGAAAGCAAAACTAAATAAATATAGAGAAGTCAAACTTTGAATCAATGCCTAGAAAAAGCTACTCCTCAGCCCTTAAAAATGAGGCAATGGAAGACTTACATTGTGTAATTAAATGTAAGTGTGATAAAAGTACCTCATGCATCCTGAAAGCACTTCTGTCCTCTTGTACAGTTAGTTCATCAAGCTTCACCTTCAAACTCAGTGGTTCCTCAAACACACACGCACACGTTTGGAGTACTCGTTTAAAACTTTGTTTCTCTCATGGTTAATGCTTATTCTTGTTTGCAGATTGCATCTACTAATGACCACCTTATAGTCCTTAACAAGTCTTCTATGTTTAAATGAACACAAGAAACTAAATCAAGTTCTTTCAGTCTTCTGTTACAAACTTTCAACTCTCAGCTGTTCTAGCAGCCCATGGCAGAAACACCCTTAAAAGAGTAGTGTATTTATGAGTAGGATTTAAAGGCACAGTGCCCCACTGATAGGTGCATTTTAGCAAATTCCAGCAGATATTATATTGAGCTTATCACTTAAGAGCTCCCACATCTGTCTTGCTTGGAGTAAATTCTTCTTTACATGTATGTGACATGAAGACGTACCATTCTAATCCTTGCTTAATACAATGCATGAGAGGTGAGATTCTTGTGTTCAGTGCTGTACAAATGCAGAAGCCAAATCTAGTCTTCCTTTAAACTTCTCACAAACCATCATTATTTCTTTAAAAGTTAAGAATCACTTTTTTACATGAATGAACTGAAAACACGTATATTCAATGTACTGGGAATTATAGCTTGAAATGTCAGAACTGATGGAAGAAGGGAAAAGGATAAATGTTCCTGTTAACTACTTTACCATGTGCAAGTGAACAAAGTAGAATGGAAATTACTTATCCAAAACCATGTAGGGTGTGCCAGATTTTATGGCGAGACATAATACTCATGGCTATTATAATGTTACTCTATTTTTATTGTGCTGGATCACAAGCAAATGAACGGCATGGAATATTTTGTTGGTGCTTTACTATAGGTGATTCAGTCCAAAATACAATGCACTTTTTTTAAAAAATTGTCATTTGACTGGCTTTAGGAAAACTACTCTTCAAGACCAAAAAATGGTTGCAATACTCAGTGTTAGCAAAGAGTGAGCTGGGCTACAAGCTATGTGAGATTTTTCAGAAAACATAATGATAGGCTTAATGGCTTGCTGCTTTTCGAGCCTTTGGTGAGCACCTGGCTCATATTTGCAAGCTTTTCTTTATGTTCAGGAGGGTGAGAAACCTACAGCCCAGAGATGAAAGCTGAGATTTGTTTGCTTCTAGCATGGGTTCTTTCTGGAGTGCACCTCCGGGAAGGTGCCTGGGTGCCCAGGGTGCTCCGCAAGCATCCGTGCGGGAGGCAGAGCCAGCAGCTCCCAAGTCCAGCTCTGGAGGAGTTGGGCTGATTATTGCACTGTTCAGGCTTCAACTTGTAAATAGCAAAATAAGCACACAGTCCCCTCAGAAGATGAGATGCATGTCGGACATTTGCCAATACCTCGGCTGGGGGCTGAGTCGGCACTTACCCCTTCCAGTGTTTGGGAACCTGCCTCACAGGCAACGCCTGATGCCTACACTGTCTCCCTGCTTATTCAGAGCAGGGCTGCTCCTGCTCCTCTGCTAGCATCCCCAGGCTAGCTGCCCTTTCATTAAAGAAGAGCTTACTGAAATGGGATTCAACTCCTTCAAAATGCCTTGGGTAACCTATTTGACATAGGTAGGACACGCTGCAAATGAGCTGGCTCTCATTCATGAAATTGCATCAGTGCGGTGCCTTAAAAACTAATACCAATTATTCAACAGACAGTTGAATAACTAATACCAATTATTCAACAGTTTTAAAAAACTTTTCCTTAGAATTCCTTGAATATTGTGGATTCAAAACACTTGAATGAAACTTCGGTATTAATAAATTCAGGTTCTCCTACTAGAAATCTGAAAGAATAAGTGGGAATACAGGCCACTGTATATGCCAGCCTAGCTAGACACATTCATTTTCCTTTTCCTACAAAGAAGCTGCTATGTCAGTAGCAAGAATGTATACATATATATTTATAAAATAGATACATATGCTTATAAATATACACTCTTTTAGGTGAAAATGGTCTCATCAGAGGAATTTGCAAACTTTTGTGAGTCCTTAGGAATTAAATACAGAGAAGGCTTTGCCAGCCCATGAACTCCTGAAAGTTTGCCATTCACTTTTTGGTACAAAGCAATCAATACTGCAAAGGCAGGGGGATGCAGAGGTGAGATCATCTGTTGACAGCCACCAAAGAGAAATTAACTAAATTTTTTCAGGGTGAATTTTGGGTCATACTGAATTTTGTCCTACAGTCTATTTGTATTTCTATCATAATCTAGCACCGCTAAAAATCTCAGCTATGCTGAAGACTGCTATTGTTATAATACACAAACAGTATGGGTTATTTTAATGGACATATTGCCTTAAACTGAGTTTTCACCATCTGTTCTGCCCCTAATTTTGAATGCAAAAGAACATATTTCACAATTACATCTGTAAGTAATGATATAAGTAATTTAAATGCATGTATATGTTCACACAATGCAGCAGACAGCTGGGATATTTTTTTCTTTCGGGCACAAATCAAGGGAAGAAATCTAGTAACTCCTCAAAAAATGTACCAATTCGTCAAATAGCACTTCCCCCCTTCCCTTCTTGTTCCCCCATCTAGTGAAGCCATTTCATTGCAGGCATAGTCTTTCCAATAAGCTAATTTTGCTGTACCTGGGAGTTCAAAGCTTGCTCAGTAAATTAACGTGCAAACTCATTTTTACAATGTTTCCCCTGTCTGCATCCAAATCCCCTCTGGTCTGAATGACAGTTTGGCAGATGCAAGGCATTAGATCAATCAGTTTCAATAGTTGTTCAGGAGGAGACAGGTCAGGCTGTGTGGCCCAGCCTGTCTACGCTTCTAGCTCTGCTTTCACACCTTCCCTTTTGCACAAGCTTTTGCAAAAGTACCCTTCTGCACGTGAATCTTGGACCGACTGGGATACAAGCTGCCTGGCCAGAGTGGTGCTCACTACAGCTGAAGCGGAGCACAAACTTATGTGAATATGATAACCACAGCTATGTGGAAGTCTGCTATGAGACGATACAGTGAGGAGACCATTTTGGCTCCTACTTGCAAAATGTCCATTTTCAGAGTAAGACCTTTGTCTGGCGTGTCATTCTTCCACAGGTGCCTGCAGGGTCATGCGATGTGAATTTCACCACTCAAGTCATGCTATTCACTACAGCTAAATTTTGACCAAATTTCCTGAGACTTTGCAAAGAGATCTACTAAATGAAAATTTGAGAAGTATAGAAAAAAACTAATTCTTGAAGGTGCTATTTAGATAAAAGCCGATTTTACAGATTTTGTTCAAAGGAAATCACAAATCCTGTAAAAGTTGAATGGGTTTTGCAGCGTACTGGTGTCCTTCATATGTGTCATATGCATTGAGTATACCTGTATGTACCTGCTGACACTTGCTTGTCACCTCCGCTAGCATACTGAACTGAGATAGCAAAAGAACTCACACTAGCAGAAAGAAGAAGAGGAGGTTATTGTAAATTCCTAGAACAAAATTGTAACAGGGAGTTTATTCCCATTGTTTAGTGCAAATTGCTAATAGGGATTAGAGAGGTTTTTATTTTCTGTATTATCACTGCCTTTTTATACTGCTGCACATTTACTACTGCTAGCTTTTTGCAATCTATGAAATAGATAACAGCAGTAGATTTGCATGGGCCTTATATTGTAGTTTGATAGTATTCTCTATAATTGTGCTCTTCGGACCATACTGCATTTCTTACTTTTTAACCGATAACATCTTTTTTATTGTAAAGAGGTGATAGCCAGAAACAATGAAATGCTGATTTATAACAACTGTCCCTAAAAGCTTCCAGAGTTGAGAATGATGGAGGAAAATTATCAGTGAATATTTAGGTAAGGTGAGTGGAGTCATGCATTAGGAAAATTGGAACTGTGTTGGAGATATTAGACATTCAGATTTTCTTACAGTGTCTTTTGAAATTTATTTCATTTTAGCAACTGGCTCTTTTCTCCATGGGGGTTGGGTGATTACGTATGTAACCATGTATAAGTTGTAGTCAGACAATAACTGGCTGGTTACTGATATGCCAAGGAAGGAAGAGGTGCTGGGGTTGGCTTCCGATACTGGTCGCATTTGGTGCTGCAGTCCAGTCAGCCCAAAGACAATGGAAAGAAAGTACCCACAGTGTCCTCTTGGTCCCTCCATCAGTTTCATAGGATTGAAATATGCCTCTACATCAATATTGGCTACAGGGTTGGGGCATGTACTCTTAAGAGAGAAAGGGAAGTTCCCCTGAACTGAAGTGAGGGCCATAGGTTGCTATAGAAAGTGATTTTTTTAAAATTATTGAACTGAAGAGCTTGCATGGCAAGAAGCACCAGATTATAAGTGGATCAGTCGCAGTGTAAAGAAGTTTTTTAAACTGGTGTTAAAAAGGGAAAAGAAGAATCTGTTTTTTTTAAGACCTGAAAACAGGATCTTAAACACCTGAAATCCATACAATTATTAAGGCTGGAATGAAAAACTTAACTGAAGTCATGAGTGCCAAAGGGTTGCGTCCTAGTTGTAACGCTAGAGGGTATTTCTATGCAGGGCACTTAAGTTAAAGAGCAAAATCCATAGCTCTTAGTTTCTAAACAGTTAAGAGAGATTGTTTCAAAGAGCTGATGAATTAGTTTTCCTGGGGGAGGAGAGCAGCTGTACTCCTCACAGAACACCTTTCTGGCTTACTTCTTGTAACTTTACAGATGGGTGTATATGAATGGACTTTCAAAGCAAATCTTTTCAGAAGCAAGTGGTAAAATGAGGGCATCCTTTGGGAAGGAGAGGGAGTGAAAAAATAGAAGCCAAATGAATAAGAAAATAAAATAGAAAAATACAATAGAAAAAAAAAGGAAAGGAAAAATAAATACAGTAGAAAACTGCCAAATAAAGAGGGTGTGGTACATAAGATTCTCTGCCATACGCAACTTTACTGCTGGTTTGGGACACAGTATCAAGGCCATAAGAATCAAATACAATTGAATTAGTTTGCTAATTAAGCAGCCACTGCAAGCACCTAACACGGACAAGTGAAAAATTAAGCAAGATAATGAGAGGAAAACAACCTCTTAAAAAAGAAGGGTATTGCAATAAGAATTGGCTATCTGAACACTTTCAGCCTCCTGGAGAAAGGGGGAGACTCCAAACCCAGCTCATTAAACAAACCATGTCTTGAGCCCATTCCCTAAAATGGACCATATAAAAAAATCAGGATTCAAAGATTTCCAGTGTTCTGTCATGAAAATGCAACTTTGATCTGAAATTGTGGTTCAGACCCTTCTTCAGTGAACTCTTCATTCCCTAGCTTTATCAGAGACTTTGATGTCTTTTAATATTCGTAAGCACATAACCTCTAAACAGAGAGATATGTTGGAGGAGGAGGAGGAGATTTTGTTTAAAAAATAGAGAACTGGGAATATAAAAGAATAAAACCCAGATTTTTTTTTAGTATTAATTATCTATAAATGAAACCTCTATGGCAGATGTGCCAGCCAACTCTCTCATCATTGGTTTCAAGACTTCAATCAGTGGATGACTCACAGTTAGTGAAAGAAAAATTGTTCCAGCTACACAACGAGAGCATAAATATTATGTTTCACTTGGTATCATAATTAATTGCATGCTTCAGATATTTCTTTCATGTCTGCTTTCACAATAGGTAATATAATTTACCGTTAATAAGATTAAAATGTCTTTAAAAAAGTAAATACTTCATTGGTTTAAGAATGTTTTCTGTTTGTTTTGTGCAGATACATATTTGGCTACAGGCAGAGTATTTATACCTCAGTGTAGAAAATAATGAAAAAAATTAAGATAATATGTATAGTCAGAAGCAAATGCATTTTTTTTTCTTGCTTAGCATAATAATAAAAACTTCCTTTCTCTGAATTCCTGAAAATGAATGCTGAAGTCCCAAATCACGTACATTTATTACGTGTTTCATGCTAAGGAAAAAATTCCAAAATATTGCAATGTCAAGACAAAAATGTTTGCACTGGGGACTTAGTAGTAATGCTGAAATTCCCAAATTCAGAAGTGCCCTTTTGGTATAGCTTTCTGAATTGAGAGTCAGAAGGGAAAAACTCCACCAACTCTTCAAGGAAACGGGATTCTGTCATATGGAATATCAGCTACTTCCCCTTCTAACATCTAAATATACACCCATCTAGAAAACTGAACTGGGAAAATGCAGGCAAGTAAACAAAGAAAAGACATGGAAGGGTGAAAACAGTAATAAAATTATAATCCGCAGCATAAGCTTTAGATTTCAAAACTCAGCTAATAAGTACAGAAATGTCCATCACTGAATTCTTGTTGAGTTCTTGTTCAAGAATATTTTTTCTAGTATAATTATGATTTTTTTTTTGTTTGATTTATCCTCTCATTTTGCCAGATTTTTTACTAGTTTTTATGTTGGTTGTTCCAAGGGGAATTTCTCTGACTGATACGAGGGTAAGCCAGAAGGAAAAATGTATCTTAAATACCAGTATCCTATATAATGTATAGTTTTCTTTATAGGTTAAAGGAGTTTTTATTACATAGGTGGCATCATTACATCTGTTGGTTGGTTGGTATAGATACCTGCTTGGAAGGGATTTGGTCTCCCTGTTCACTGCAGCAAACAGAATTTGGCATAAACATTTGGATGTACTCACTTAACTGCTGATCCATCTATTGAAGTTTCATTAGGGAGCCATGTGCATTTGCAAAGGATGAATGGTTTCATTAGCACTGAGACTAATAAACTTATAAAAGTTAATAATGTGAATATGTTTGATTTGGAATTATGCACATAGACATTAAGAATCACAAAAAGGCAGGCTTAATAATGCCCAGTTTTTTCCAGACTTACACAGCTGGGGTATTTTTCACTTTTCTAAGACCTTTTAACAAAAAACACACATTGATTTCTTTCACATGTGGTCCTATGATATTATCAACAGGTTCTAGTATTACACTAGGACTTTGATCTAAAAGCACAAATTTTACCCCCTCTAAATATTATTTCCCACATGGTTTGATGTAGGTTTTTGGATTCCTAATTATGGCAATTTTTGTCATTAATAGATCAGGGTATGTACATCAAAATTGTGTCACAGTTGAAGCACATCTTTTCTGAAGTGTCTTTAAAGGGATGGAGGTCATAGGTAGTCTTTAAATAGTCCTTTCCTTGAAGACTCCCAGAAAACTATCTATGATAAG